>CAUYLG010044841.1:0-25358 GCA_963573385.1 Cacajao melanocephalus
TAAAGACACATGCACATGTATGTTCATTGTGGCACTGTTTACAATAGCAAAGACTTGGAACCAACCCAAATGCCCATCAATGATAGACTGGATAAAGAAAATGTGCCACACATACACCATGTAATGCTATGCAGCCATAAAAAATGATGAGTTCATGTCCTTTGCAGGGATATGGATGAACCTGGAAAACATCATTCTCAGCAAACTAACACAAAAACAGAAAACCAAACACCACATGTTCTCACTCATTAGTGGGTGTTGAACAATGAGAACACATGGACACAGGAAGGGGAACATTGCACACTGGGGTCTGTTGGGGAGTTGGGTGGCTAGAGGAGGGGTAGCTGGGGTGGAGGGATTGGGGAGGAATAACATTAGCAGAAATACCTAATGTAGATGCAGGGGTATGGGTGCAGCAAACCACCATGGCATGTGTATACCTATGCAACAATCCTGCATGATCTGCACATGTACCCCAGAACTTAAAGTATAATAAAATAAATAAGAAAATATTATTGCAAGAGGAAGAAGGGACATTTGGAACAGGGGGAATGCTCAGAACCTAAGATCTATATGCATCCCAAAGGTTAAGCAGAAAGCAGTTTTTCATTTATAAGGAAGAGCAAATAAGGCTAGAAAGAATCAGATAAGAGGAAGTTCTTAAGGGAGAGTGGTGTGATTGTACAATCAGAAAATGTTTTACCCTGAGGCCAGATCATTCTAGAATGGGGTCATTAAGGAAGGGCTAAATGCTAGTTCTGACTAAGCACTTCAGGATCAAAGTTCAGGAGCAAGGGGAAAGGAGAGAATCTTAACCATAGTTTGATCATATCCAGAAAGCAGCTATTTTGTACATATTGACAAGTAGATATGAAGAGTTCATCTCACTATTTACGGTACCAAGAATGCGGATTTGGAATGTCTTAATCTGGTCCTAACGAAGGTAAGCAAGAAGAACATGACTGAGTATTTTTAAGTCATATGGGAAGCATGGTTACTTGTGGTAAGCTGTTTCCTGGAACACAGAATCATTAAAGGTTTCTTTAAAAATTTGTGTATTTTATTTTAATTTCTTAAATGAATTCATTTATTTTTAATGAAAAATTGTTTATATTATCACGTATAACATGTTATGTATATATGTATATATAGTGAAATGATTCAATTGAGCTAATTAACATATTCATTACCTCACATATGTGTCTTTTTTTACGGTGAGAACACAGTTTATTCTGTACGAAATTTTCAAAAATACAATACATTGTTATTAACTGTAGTCACCATGTCGTACAATAGATCACTTGAACTTAATCCTTTTATTTAATTGAAATTTTATTTTCTATAACAACATCTCCACAGTACTCCAGCCACTGGTAACTAGAGGATCTCTTAAACATCTTTGTTTTCCAGGAGAACATTGTCAATCAAATTTACTTGTAAAAATTAATATCATATAAAATACATTTTAATTCAACATATATTGATTAATTTCTCTGTTCTAGCATCCAAAGTCATAATAGGTACTGAGAGAGACAAAGTCATTTACTTGCAAGTTTAGTATGAAGGAAAGACGAAATGTAATTTATAAATTTGACGACATTTAAAAAGTTAAAATAAGAAATTATGACAAAACATAACAAAGGAAACTTAGGAATGAGCACACCTAATCTTTTAGTTACATGGAAGACACTATAGGGAACAGGAGTGTGTAAAGAATTTCAGACAGAGAAAACAACATCCTTAAAGCCTGAGAGTTTAGAAGAATCATGAGCTAATCAAACATTGGAATATACAATGTCAGAAGGGGAGGTGGGTGGAAAAAAGAAAATAAATAATAGAGAATAGTAACCAGTGAAGTAAGAGAGATAGAAAAGTCAGATAATCAAAGGCTTTGAATCCTTCAGCACGCAATTGTTGAACAGATACAATAGGAGTACATTAAGATTCTGACCACATTAAGCTTACAGAGCAAAGAATATATTTAAAAAAGAAAAAAAAGATTGAGAGTAAAAAAAAAGAGTAAGATATTTCAGGAGTGCAGCTGTACTAGTCAGGGTTCTCCAGAGAAACAGAACTAATAGGATGTGTGTATATTTAAACATTTATTCCTTGGTGTCAATGAGACAATGCTTCCAGGTCTCCCACAGATACAAAAATTTGAAGATGCTCAAGCCCCTGAAATAAAGTGAATTAGTATTTGCATATCACCTATGCACATCCTCTTGGATACTTTAAATTATCTTTAGACTACTTATAATACCTAATATAAATTAAATGCTATGTAATGCAATTTAAATGCTATGCAAATAGTTGTTACAATGTGTTGTTTAGAGAATTATGACAAGGAAAAAATGTCTGTACATGTTCAATTACAGATTTAATTTTTAAAAAATTTAAAAATATTTTTGATATACAGTTAGTTAAATCCACAGATGTGGACTGAAACCCATGCTGAAGACGTATGTTGAGGAGTCCTGAGATCTGCAGTCAGTGCTGCAGCAGTGGCCAAAGAGAGCCAATGTGTAGTTCCAATCTGAATCCGGAGGCCTGAGAACCAGGAGAGCTGGTGGTGTAAGTTTCACTCTAAAAGTCAGCAGTCTCAGGACTCAAGGAAAGCCAATGTTTTGGTCTGAGTCTGAAAATCATAAAAGACCAATATGCCAGCTCAAACGGTCAAGCAGGAGGAGTTCCCTCTTATTCAGCTTTTTTGTTTCCTTAAGTTTTTAATTGATTGGATGAGGCGCTCCCACATTAGAAACGGTAATCTGCTTTCTTTAGTCTATTGATTCCAATGTTAATCTCATTCAGAAATGCTTTCATAGACACGCCCAAAATAAAATTTAACCAAAAGTCTAGACACCCTGTGGCCCAGGCAAGTTCATACATAAAATTAACCATCATACCAAGCAAATGATAACATTGGTTTGGACTGTTGTTATTAGCTGTAAAATTGGTGAAAGTGGACAAATGGTATTAACGTCATTGAGATGAGGTAGACAAAGGCATTTATAAAGAACACAGAGGCCAGGCACAGTGGCTCACACCTGTAATCCCAGCATTTTGGGAGGTTGAGGTGGGCAGATCACCTGAGGTCAGGAGCTTGAGACCAGCCTGACCAACATGGAGAAACCCCATCTCTATTAAAATACAAAATGAGGCCGGGCGCGGTGGCTCATGCCTGTAATCCAAGCACTTTGGAGGCCAAGGCAGGTGGATCACCTGAGGTCAGGAGTTCAAGACCAGCCTGACCAACATGGTGAAACCCTGTCTTTAAAAAAAAAAACACAAAATGAGCTGGGCATGGTGGCACATGCCTATAATTCCAGCTACTTGGGAGGCTGAGGCAGGAGAATTGCTTGAACCCGGGAGGCGGAGTTTGTGGTGAGCCAGGATCTCGCCATTACACTCCAGCCTGGGCAAAAAGAGTGAAACTCCATCTTAAAAAAAAAATACAGAGTGAGCTATAAATACATTCATGACAGAGATCTAAGAACTTTGAATACTGATGAAGTTTTCAGACTGTTGAAAAGAGAAGGAGAAATCGTAACAATGGTTGACACAGAGGAGAAAATCAAGGCAAGCATCAGTTGCGTAATGTCAAGTGAGATTGTTTGAAGGGTACAATGGTTAGTGGGTTCCAATGACGGTGATGGTCAGCAAAATAAGGACTCAAATATATTCTATGTGTTAACAACAAGGAGTCATTGGAGATCTTATTAAGAAGAATATTGGAGGAGTGATGGAGCCAGAAGCTAGATCGACGTATGTGGAACTGTGAATACAATTTGATAAATAAACGGAAAACAAGCAACAACAACAAAACAGAGAGACTATGAACGAGTGCTGTAAAGTTAAGCAGTGAAGTAACAACAGGAAAATAGGCTTCATGTTTGGAGGGCCGTGGGACAACAGGGACAGTGAGATGCAACGTTCAAGGAAAGGGATGCTGGTTTTGACTACCCTGAACTTTACAAAGGTACTCAGATATCATTTACCTGCACTGAAAATGAAACCAAGTAGAGTAGAAATATATAAAAAGTATACAAATACTTCAAGAAAGTTAGTGTGCATAAATTGCTTGCCCAATTTTATATACTGGAATTTTTTATTGCTAGATTTCAAACACAGAATGTAAAGATTAGTCCGTAAGTAGAAAAAAAAGTCATAAATCTGTCACATCTCATCCTCTGTCGTGTCATTGCTGGTGTTCTGTACTGCAACCATATGACCTTCATTTAGTTTCTATAGCTCAGCAAACTCCTTCATGCTATGGGTAATTTTACCAAGATGCTGCTTCTTTCTGAAATAGTTTCAAGAACTCCATCATGTCTCTGTTATTCACTCTCTTTCATCTACTTACTGCCTACTACTTTTCAGATCTCAGATCAATCATCATTTACTTCCAGAAGATTTTTCTGACCTCCTTGCACAACTTCCTCTAATAGACACTATCACCTCACTAACTCCCTTTTCTCTTGAAGATTTATTAGTATTTTAAAAAATATTTACTTAGTGGTTCTTTAATTAAAGTCTACTCAGCCCACTGGAACATACATTTATTAGAATATAGTCAAGGTTGTTTTTTCCCCCTTTCCTTGTTGCCTTACAGCACCCACAAGCCCCTCACAAAACAAACAAACAAACAAACAAACAAAGCCCAGATGCTCAGTTAGTACCTATAAAATGAAGAAATATACAAAACCAAGCTGAATACGTTAAGCTAAAATTCTGAAATATATATGATAAGCAAACTAACATAATCCGTAACAGACTTGACATGTAGTAACAACATTGCGTTTGAAAGAGGAAGATTGCTTTTCTACAATGAGACATAAACTCTTATTATATCTTTATTTGTCATTGTATCATATTAAATTTATACTTAATTTTTATTTGGGGAATAAAAACATACAAAAGCTTTTTGTCCTTATGAGTTTTTCTAAAACATTTTAGGGCTATTGAAGCTTTGTTTTTGAGGAAAGCTGAAAGAAACAATCACAGAAGTTATACGACATATCACCTACAATACTTAATAATTTGTTTTTAAGAGCTTTTGAGTCATCTAACATAAGTTGTAGCACTGAGAATTATATAGTAAAAATAGTTTACTCAATATGGTGGTTGTATGTTTTGTAAAGAGCCAATGAATAACATATTTGTATGTTTTCCTGATGCAAAGAGAAAATGTATAATTATAGAACCATAGACTAATACATTTTCATGGAAACTTATGCCATCAGTTAAATTCAAAAGCCAGAAACCCATCTACAGCATCTTAGGTAGATATTCATGTGTTGTCTTCTGTAATAATCCTTAATGTGTTGGACAGAAACCAATTCTTCGATAAAATCTCTAATTGTCTAAAAGGTCTTCTTTATATTGATCCAGCATTTCTCTCTTTGTAATTCATAGTTTTTTATTCCAAATCACCTTCCAGAACAGCATAACAAATTTATAACCTTTCTTTCACAATTCCTCAAATGTTTAAAGACCTCTGATTCCTCTTTTGGTGGTAAATATCCTTGTTCCATTGAAATCACTGTTTTCAGGTTGTGTATACCAACAGCAGTCTTGTCATGCCTGTTTTACATTGTACTTGATAATTTTATGTAGGGTAATTCGATATTTTTCCCATTTTTATCATCTTACCTTTTTTTTTTTAACCACATTAGCTATCTCTCACAGATTTATTTATTCTGCAAATATTCTAGGTAAATCCTCTCCATTTATAGCAAAACATTGAGAAGAATAAACCAACTAAGATAAAGGCAAGATTTCTACGAATTGTTGATAGATAGATACCTCTGCCATATTCATGAATTTGTCATGTAATATTATCTGTAACTATTCCTTTATAAAAAACTTAAACATGTTGAATAACATTTGATAAATATATGCACAGTTGAGATTTTCAGAAAAATATAGAAAAGGAAGATACAGCTGAAAAGTAGAATCAAAAGCAGAAGCTAACAAATATTTTGCTACTTTGAAGGGTGACCAAATGTTCAGTTATCTTATCAATCAAGTGGTTTTTGTTTTAAAGTTAATATAACAACAGAAGTCAAAGACTGAGTCTTGTATAAGGTGAGGAGTTCGTATCCTTAAAAAAAGAGCCCTATGGGCCAGGCGCAGTGGCTCACGCCTGTAATCCCAGCACTTTGGGAGGCTGAGTAGGGCAGATCACTCGAGGTTGGGAGTTCAAGACCAGCCTGACCAAAATGGAGAAACCCTGTCTTCACCAAAAATACAAAATTAGCTGGGCGTGTTGGTGCATACCTCTAATCTCAGCTACTCGGGAGGCTGAGACAGGAAAATTGCTTGAACCCGGGAGGCAGAGTAAGCAGTGAGCCGAGATCATGCCAGTGCATTTTAGCCTGGGCAACAGGAGCCAAACTCCAAAAAAAACAAAGGAAGAAGAAAATGCTTTTACCTGACAATTAACAAGTTTTCTTTGATGCCTGCCTGGGTTTGAATTAACATTATTTGCATCTTTTTGTAAACCAAGACAGATAAATCACCATTAAATAGCTTTAAACTGTTAACAAAACTTGTGTGCCTGAAAAAATAAAATTCAAAATATCTCTTTCTTGAGGAAAATTAATATGCTAAAACTGTTTATGCTATTTTGATTAATAACATTACACTGAACAGGAGCTTACATTTCAAAATAACAAAAAACATTTTAAGAAAAATATATGCATTGATGGAAATAACAAATAGCTGAATTGGACTGGCAAAATGGTCAGATAGTAGACAGACTATAAAACAGTATTTCAAGAACATGAGAAAATTACAAGTTACTATATTAAAATGAGAATTTTAAAAAATGCAGTTTTTAGAAATTTAGAGAAGTATTTATTAGAATAAAAAACTCCAGGTATGAGTGAAATAAAAGTGTTTATTCAGCTGAAAAGAGCATTTGTAACCTGATTATTGGCATTACTTAAATTATCTCAAATGAAGATCAAAGAGATAAAGAGATGGACAGTATGAGTACAATTAGTACATATGAGTATTTTGAGAATACGTAATATGTATCTCATTGTACTTCTATTGAAAGAGGATATGAGAAAATGCTGAACAAAGGCAAAAAGAAGTTTTGAAAACAAAACAAAACAAAAATTAAGGAGAAAACTTATAAAAGAATGAAATAATTTTACTGACACAGACGCTCTATAGCAATAATAGAAGCCAACAAAAAAACTAAATAATTTCTTCAAAGACGAAGAAAGAAATGCTGTCAACCTAGAATTCAAAAATCCACCGAACTGTAATTTATAATGAAACAAAAAGTTTTTAGACTTTTAAAAAGAATGTGTACTTCCAACCCACAACTCTTAAGAGAAATGAATTTCTAATACTGAATTTTACAAAGAATAAAATTAAACTGTGAGGAAGGAAATTTGTTCCAAGAAGGAGAGAAGGTACAATGAAAGTAAGTAAACATGTTTGGAAATAAAAATTGTTGTCATATAAAAAATAGTCATGAGGCATTCAGGGAGGAGGTAAGATAAAAGAAAATGGTTCTAAAGTACTAAACAATATTTACATGTAGAAGGGGAGGGAGTAATCTGAGGAAAAATTCTTTCAAGGTGTGTATCTTATCTTGAGGTTGAGTTGGTGATTGGGTAACTCAGGTGAGTATACTTAAAACATTTGATACAAGAATAAAAACAGGTATTTAACTTCTAAACACCAGATTTTAGGGAAAAGTAATTTTTTTGAAAGGATAGAGAAAACAGGAAAGAAAAAAAGAAAATTGCAGTGGTAAAGCAATATATTCTATGTGATGCTGTAGAAAAATAGAAGGCAGTATTTGTGTGGAATTATTGATAAATTATAAACAAAAATTGTTTTCTTGATTGTACTACAGTTTACAAAGCAATCTCATATTTATTTTCTCATTTAATTACTCTTTATATATATATATATATGCTAATTAAACATATGACTTAAAGATGCCCCGTTAACAATTTTCTAATTTCTAAAATCATATAGCTAACAATGTATTTTGTAATTATCATATTCCAAGCAGGCAGTGTCCTTTGTGCTTTATATACATTAGGTAATTTTATCTTCACAACGACTCTGTGATCTGATATTTGTAATATTATTATAGCTTATAGAGGAGGAAACTAGAAACATACTAATGACGTGTATTATACTAGGCTAGATTTTGCTGTGTTACCAGATAACTCCTTGATTATATGTATCCTAATACTCAAACATACTCTTTACCCTTCAAACCACCTGTCCTCATCACCTACATGTACAATGAGGCTCTGCTCAACATGGTTACTAAGGGACCCTGGCCGATAGAAGCTCCAATGTCTGGCAGCTTCAGGTTCTGGAACATATGGCCACCTCAGACTCCACAGTGCTAGAGAACATGCTGACATTTATGTCATGAATTTTCTGCTAGAAATTGCTGAAAGGTTAGATGAGCGCCGCTATCTCTGCCCCAAGTAAGAAGAATTTGGACCCTAGATTTCTGACTCAAGTCCCCTTAGCTAAGCTGTTGTATTCATTCCTAAGAAAATTTTGCCGATGTAGTGTGTGTGTGTGTGTGTGTGTGTGTATCTCAGAGGCTGCTAACTGTGGCCAAAAGTATATTCACTCTTCCTCCTGAGCACACAGTGGGGTCTAAAGTTTCAGCAATAAAATGAAACAACTGACATGTGCCACTTCTGGGCCAAAACTTAGCAGAGGTGCTCCTCATGCTTTCTTTTCTTTTTTGGACCCTAGATGAACAACACGATGAAGTACTTGAGCAAAACAGAGGAACAGAGGAACCGAAGCACTTGTGTTCCTGGGTGGGGACACCACGTGGAGAACAGACACCTGGACATTAGGAATGCCCAGTTTGGAATCTTGTTTTGAGAACTTCTATTTGAACACTCATTTTTATTTGAGCCATTTTAAATTTGGATCTATTTGATCCACATTCTTTCGCACAGTATTGTTGAATCATTTTAAATTATTGATATCTGAATATTTGTGACATAAAAAATGAAAATTGTACATTGTTTAACCTAAGAATAATTCATATCTTTTAAATAAATGTATTTTTATTTTTTAATTAAAATGTGATATTTATTTTCTGCATTTAGAGAACATATGCTCTGCTGAAGTCATGGTTATATTGACTCGATAGGGTGTTTCTTCCTTTGTTAAAATAAACCCCAGGAGTACATTTCCTCATTCTTTCAAAATTTTCTGTATTTTTAAATCAATAGCTATTTCTTCCTTTCTCATGAGACTAGTTCAGAACAGCAGCTCCTCTCAGAACTTCTCTCATCTATGAAGTCAAACCAATGCAGTATTAAACCATGGTTCCCTCCACACTGTCGAGCTTGTAGAGCTACAATCTTTTACCAGTTTGCTTCACTTTTTTCCCAATTTTTTTTTACCATCCATGTATCTATTCTTCAGTTCATAAATTATTTTTCCATCCAAATAGATGTTTTCTTGATATATACAATGACATGTTTTCTTATTATTGTTATTAGATATAGTTTTTTTTGAATAAGATTCATTTTAATACACTGTGAAGTAATGATTTCCACCCTACACAATTTTGGCATTAACTATGTGACATTTATCTCTTATGTTAAAATCTCATGCTCATTTCATCACTCCCGATCTTTCAGTCATTATTAACAATGAAAGACACATACCCTGCTATTATTTTCCCTGTAAGTTATTAGCAAGTCTTCATTTTATTTTAAGAAAGTATCTTTCAATGCCACATCTGTTGTCTTCAGTTCAGGCCAGTTTTGCAATTTTACTGGATGTGTTCTTTCTCCCTCTCATCATCCTTTTAAAGCTTGCATGATTAGAATATAGATTGCCATTTTGAAAAGGTAAGATTATCTTTATTTCACAGAATTAGAAATTGCTATAGGCCCACGTTTGTGAATTCACTGTAGAACCAAGTTTGCAAAACTGTGATTTGGCATAATAGTACAGTCAGCTATTCCTCTCCTTACTTCTGTCACGTTTTCCAAATCAGACCAGTAACTGAAAGAAAAGACGAAAACTCAACCTGTCTTCTGGTTTTTCAGTCTCATTTCTACATTAAATAAAATAATTGTCTTTCCAAGTCAAAAATACAACCTCTTAGATAAAATTGCATGTGGTTCCTCTTAAACAAATACTTCTAAAAAATTTTTGTTCAAAATGCCATTGGCTATGACCTCTTTTATTATTTTTCTGTCATTGTTCTTCATAGGAATATGGTACAGGCATTAGCCAGTAGAAAGCATCTCTAATTCAATTCATTATGTGAAATTTTTTCCTTGTTTATTAAGCTTCTGTTAAATTACATAAAATGAAAATTCCCAGAAACTTTTTCCACAAAACCAGCTGGCCAGTGAGGGTATCTTACCAAAGGGAGACATCTAGTTGTTCTTCACAGATTGCACACATACCCATGATTACTCTTAATCAACCATATCAGTGGGAGAACATTCTCAATATGGCTGAAAAAAACTAGCTCCTGAAGTATATTTTCTGAAATTAACTTGCCAAACTAAACCATTTTTCCCTCTATGAAGCCAATTTTCATGTCCATCCACACCATCTGTTCCTTGTGAAAATGGAAAATTAGTTTCATGTTGACCTGGCATCAGTTTGTTCCATTATCTCCAACTGGTTCATTTAAAAAGTCTTGGGTTTCCTCTACCAGAATATATCATCAGTATCTTATTTCTTAATCCAAAATAAACATAATCGCTAAATTATCCCGGTGCTTCGCCGTGTTATGTCTCTCTTGAACATTTTAGGAGATCAACTTACTCAATTTTAAGTTCTTATTTAATACTTGTTCTACTGATGACATTACTTACCCTATTCCTTACTGTATGGGGACTATGGACTCAAGTCCCACTAACGCACACTTTGTGAAAGCCCAACACGTTCTTTTTAGGTTAGAATTAAGTTACAATGTAGGTATACAGCTTTATTTTTTTATTTTTAAAATAATTTAAAACAATTTGTATTTGAAAATGGTTTTTACTTTCTCTCATGAAGTTAATTTAGCAAAGCTAACCAGATTGTAATAGAATATCTAACATTTGTGAATGAATTACATTAATTTTTTTTCAGCTGCATCTGATCTCTTAAAGCTGAGTTTTTGAATAACCAGTCATACTTGAATGGGAATATTTGTAACTCAAATATGATATAAACATGCATATTTCTATGAATATATAGAAAACCCCTGAGTGTGCAGAATGAATATTAGTACTGTAATGAGAATTCTTACTAAATAACTTTTAATAGTTTCTCAATAATACATTTAAAATACTTTATTTCAGAAGAATATGCTTGCATTACTCGTTAAATCTCAAGGAATGTTAAATACATAGAAATTTAAAAATGATTTCTAAATGGCATCAGAACAAATGATGAAATATATATAATCATATAGATATTGTAATATCTTGAAAAGTGAAATAATTATCACTTATGCAAAAAAATAAGGAGAAGGATTGGACGTCACACTCTCTCCATTTGTTAGGATGAGATTCATACTGATAGGAGATGTTTAGTCAGCAAAGTAAAGAGTGCCTAGGTAGTAAATCTTCATACATGTCTAAAAAATTGTCATCATAGCTACAAGAATAAAAAGTATGTCCAAAAAATGAGAGCAGAGCTTAATGTCAAGAAGCCTAGACGAACTCTCAGAATATTCAGGCATATAGTCTCTCAAGTGTATAGAAAGTTGTTCACAGTGAGAGTGGGAAAGTTACCAAGGCTCTGTGTATAAGAGATGTGGGACAGGTGAGTTACAAGTCAAGAGTCTGTGTTTTAAGAGAAACATTACTCAAATTGTGGTAAGAGCTGGGAGTGAAAAAATTAGAGTGCTTTATTTACTACTTGGAGAACAATTCAAAAAAATGAGAATATTTGTTCTAAGTCATTACACCTGTAATGATTGATTCCTGGATGCATTCTAGGTCTTATGGGATAATTTTTTTTTCTATCCTACCTAGCCTATTACAAATGTCCATAGACCCTTGGTTTTCATGATTTCATTCCCTAATCACAAAAGTAGTACATACTAATTTATAAAACTTAACCCCGAAACTTATGTGTGTTCTTTTATTTTCAAGTAAAAGCTGTTTCTAGAAATAAAAATCCCAGAAATCATCTCCCCTTAATGATATATTTACTCACACCCTCTCTTGCTCTCTGCTTATTCCTCACCAGCATTACGTTACCATTTGATATAGTTTGTCTGTGTCCCCACCCAAATCTCATCTTGAATAGTAGCTCCCACAATACCGATGTATTGTGGGAGGAACTTGGTGGAAGGTAATTGAACCATGGGGGCAGGTCTCTCCCATGCTATTCTCATCACAGTGAATAAGTCTCATGAGATCTGATGGTTTTATAAATGATAGTTTCCCTGCACAAGTTCTCTTCTATTGTCTGCCCTCATGTGAGATGTGCCTTTCACCTTCTGCCATGATTGGGAGGCCTCCCCAGCCATGTGGAAATGTGAGTCCATTAAACCTCTTTCTTTTGTAAATTGCCCAGTCTTAGGTATGTCTTTATCAGCAGCTTAAAAATGGACTAATACATCACTTTACAGGGTTCTTTATATTTGTCTGTTTTGACAAGAATGTAACTTTTTTTTCAAAAAGTATGTTGCTGGAAGAACATGTCAGTCTTTATTAATTATGCTTTCTTCTTTTTAGGATAATTTATTTTATAGATTATTGAAGAAATAGATTATTGAAGAATGCATAGAACCTCTTTAAATATCAATGTGTAACACATGTATTTTATTGACTACATTTTACAGGCTACAAACCACATGTTACATTTTTATTGTAGATGTGTCACTACAGATACAACTTTTATTTCTCTGATGAGTTAATGGTTTTGGATACTAAGATGACATCATTAAATATGTCAAAAGTCAAATGTTGTCTTTCTCAAAATGAAGCAATGTACATAAGAAAAATATCAAGTAGGTCTACTTCTGGTAATTTACTAGGAGAAGTGACAACCTCTTTGCTGCCTTGAATCCCAAGGCATGCTGGTGCATCTGAGACTACATCCCAATCCAAGTTAAAAGTTTACCATCATAGAAACCAGTAATACTGCAGACTGAAGTTAATCTCTGTAATTAAAAATAAGGTGTATTTGTTTATTTGTTTCCTATTGCTTCTATGATAAATTGCTACAATTGTAGTGGTTTAAAACAAAAACTATGCTCTTACCATTGTGAAAGTCAGAAATCTAAAGGTGTTAGCAGGGCTCTACTCCTTCTGAAAATTTCAGGGGAGAATCCACTTCCCTGTGTGTCCCAGCTTCTAAAGGTCGTCTACATTTCTTGGCTGGTGGTCACTTTCTCCACCTGCAAAGTGTATTACTTCAGCTTCTGCCTTCATCATCACATCTCTGTGTAATCTCTGAGCCTAACTCTCTACTTCTCTCTTACAAGGACCTTGTAATTGCATTGGCCTCATTTGGATAATGCAGAATAATTTTCTTACCTCAAAATGCTTAATTCTTAATCACACCTATAAAATCCCTTTTGGATATAAAGTCGCATACTCACAGATTTCACTGGTTGAGATATGGAACTCTTTGAGGGTATTTGTTTATCTTACCACAATGTGGAATATGCAAATTTTATCACTAGGCCTTTTAAAATACAAGTTAAATATGTAAAATGGAATGAAACTCGAACAAAAAAATTCACAAACTCAACCTAAAACAACATAAACAAAACTTTTTACATTTCCAGCATTCTGAATTATTCTCTGCCTTTGACATAGATCAAAAAGTATTTATAGGATAAATCACAATAACTGAAGCAATCTATATTACAAACTTATGACGTTCTGCTGTTATAAAGAGAAAATAATTCTTTTAAAAATAAATCTTTGGAAGAAATAAGAATATAATAACATTGAAATTGTTCACTAAATGCAAAAAATGTTGAAAAAAATAATTTGGTTCAGGTCACTTTAATCAGAAAAATTTTATTATCTTTTCAATCATGGACAAAAGTAGTAATCATAAATTAGCTGAAAATCTGCCCCTATAAGACTTCATGTAGAGAAATAAAAAGTGACTCAGAAGATATTTAAATGTTAGAATCAATAAAACGGATTCATCTACAGGACTATTAGGGCATTCTAAATGTTAGAATAAATAAAATGTATTTATCTATAAGAATTTGCCATAGGGAAAATTAGGAATAAAGGAAATTTCTGGATAGTGTGATTAACCAGGATGAGGCATTTGAAATAAGATACAGTTTACCAGACAAAAATTTCTGTTTTGGGGGTTGATGTTGATTGAATTACCTATTGACCATCCAGGCCGGTATGTTTCTGTAGTAATCATGAGTGATTTCCATTCAGCATCCTGGCTTTCCTCCTTAGAGCTAGCAATCTTCCTTCAGAGGATGGAAAATCTAAAACAGCTTTTTAAAAATTCTTCATTTCTACCATTCTGATACAAAGTGAACACTTCTAACTAGATGCACTTGTACAACATTTGAACTTTGGAATTGAGTTGGAAGGGAAGAGCGTCTCCTAAATAATTGAGATCCACTCCCCCCTCCCACCCCCTCCCCCTGCCCATCAAGCATAGTTGTAAGGACATTGGGTTTTTCTTCAGCAACCCAGTCCCTAGCTTTCTCCTGTCATGACCTTGGGGTGTGTGTGGGAGCAACATCCAGATATGTGAATCACAGGCGCAGCTGAGCGTTCTTAACAATTGAGCTGCCCCTCCAGTCCTTCCGAAAATTTTAAATAATCTGACCACTGTATTGAATCTCTTTCTGCTAAAAGTAGCTATAATGATTTCCATTTCTTGTAACTGATCCCTAACTGATAAAGTTTGGATGGCAGTTTGCTTGTTAAGTCTGGATTTCAGATCAACATCTTCATTCTATTACTTTACTGGGTATATTCACAAATGTTACATATAACATCATATAAAATTAAATAATTAAAAGTAAAGATAGGAACAGAGTCATGACACGAATGAGAAGAATCACCATTATGCACCTTAGTGCATAATGTCCCTAATGTGTGGCTTTTTTTCTTTTTTTCTATTCCATGGACCTCTCAACCTAGACTCTTCCATTTTAGAGAGAACAAAGCTTTTCCTCTGAGCTCTCTCCCATCGCACGTCCAGTTACTGTGTCATTGGTTTGTGTTGACCTAGTGGTACTTCTCCACCCGGTGAATAGCAGACCTGTAATACCGAGGGCACTTCTATGAGACATGGTGTTTTCCAGTGGGTGGACACGGCCATCTGCCACAGTCTTTTTTTGCAGGGAATCTGGAACCAAGATTGAAAGGGCTGTTTCAAGTATTCAACCTGATAAATACCATTGTATTTGCTGATTTTAGGAATGAATATAAGTATTTGGAAATCATTAACATATAGGATAGACATGACATCGAAGGAGGACATCCAGGAAGTGTTGCCTGAATAAAAACATTGAAGGAGTAATGTTTTTTTCAATTCCACAAGAAGGCACAAGAAGAGAAGCCAGCCAGAGAAGCTGGGAGTAAATGAGGAAGTACAATATCAAGTCTTATAGAAGATTTCAAATCTTTGAAACATTTCCCTTTCTGCTATAAGTTTCCTGTTCATCGTCCTTGTGTGTTTTCCAATTTTCATTATCTCTGACAGTGTTACCCCACTTCTAGCTTTTGTCCCTATGGTGGGGCCAATGGTAAACCACTTCAAATAAACATACTCTAAAATTGTGCAATTATTCCCTTATTTATTGCTTACAATCCTTTCTCATTAAATACTAACAGATACTGTATTTCTCTTTTCCTGAGGAAAAGGAATAATGTGGAAACGTAAAATCAAGCTCATCCAGTTCTCTACAAATTCATACTACCTAATGTCATATGTCCACTGAGTAGTTCTTAATAACTCTTGTGCTAGGATTATAACACAGATTATTTTTGATTATACAAACACATGTATACACACACACACACACACATCTTGACTCTTTCTTTATCTCTAAGAATAATCTATTCATTCTTTCCAAGGTAATACTTCTGTTATTTATCATATTTCTTTACATTTTATTCTAGATTCATTTATTAGTTTATTCTAAATTTTTATCAACACTATAAGCCAGGCAATGAGTCATGGATTAGAATATAATAATTTAATGAATGTAAAGTCTCTGGTAGCAGTTTCCCTAGAACTTACAGACAGTATAAAATAATGAAAAGCCTGATTAACGAGATTGTCAGGATCCTGGATATTTTTGGTGAGGTTGTCAGAGAATACCTCTTTGATAAGAAATCATTTATGCAGATACCTGAAGGAAAACTGTCTTTCTGCAGCTGTTCTTTTAAGTTGGTTTGTAACAACTTTTAATATATTTAAGACACACATCTATTTCTCATGTTGTGTTACAAATATTCTGCCTAGCTTCACATCTCTTCCTTTTAACTTGACTTATAATATGTTGGCCATATATTAATCTTCCAATTATATAGCCTAATTGTGAAATTTTCTCTTATACTTCTAAGATTTGGGTAATGGTTAAAATATAATTTTCCAATCAATAATGAAAATTTTTAATATTTTATTTAGTACTTTTCCTGTTATCTTTATGCTCAGAGCTTGTATCCACTGGGATTTATTTTGTCGTAATGAATGAAATACTGACACAAATGTATATGATAGATAGATAGATAGATGATAGATAGATAGATAGATAGCAGACAGATCTCCAATTGTTTCTATAGAATTCTTTGCATAATCAAACTTTTCCATACTAACTTGAGATATCATCTTATGTAAACCCAATCTCTATATATGAGTCTATTCTGGCCTTCCTGATTTGTTCTATCATATCATAGGTTTATTATTACTGATTGTCAATTTAAATAACATTTTAATATGATATACTATTTTGGTAAAATATTATCAATACAGTGAAAATATAAAGCAATGTAAGTGTAAAAGAATATAATATGTATCTATGCAAGCCTTAAATTAGAGCAAGGCACTAAAAAGTTGCCTTAATCTACGGGTATTGAAAGACATGATAGATTATTGTTTTTGTAATCTCTAGTTCCTTAGTAGAGTTCTCATGACCTTTAAAGGTATAATAAGGTCCAGTGAACACAGTATGAAAAATTTGCTGCATACTCCTTTAAAGTAACATTTATGCATAAAACTTTTGTTCTGTTTCAGTAAGACACTTTAGCATATGCTGGTTAAATTCTGTCTTCTTGTTACAGCCCAAATCTGTGTTCATTCAGGTTGGTTGCATTATGCCTCCAAGCTAAAAAAAAGATATTTAAAATCTCGAGAGGAATGATTCACACTCTCTTTGGCAGCTAAAGTTACAATCTTTGCCTTTTGCTCACTCCTTGGAATTTGATGAACTAAAAGATTAAGACAGCCATGCCACATGTATAAACCAAATGCTTTTAGTTCTTGCACTGACAACACAATTGCTTGTGACTTCTCAGAGAAAAGTCACTCATTACTGTTGTTAAAACTGTTTTCTTAAAGTGATGGAAACCTGTCTTAAGAATCCTTCTCCTATTTTTTTTTTTAGGAGACACAGAACAGGATTTTTTCTATTGATGCAGATAAAAAAGGTCGATTCACAGTGACTGATGTAAAACTGAAAGCATGCAAAGCTTGCAACCTGGTTTCCCAGAGTAGCTCGCTGATGGGATCCATAAACATGTTAAAGTTTGGTCAAGGAATGTTCATTGTGAGTCAAGGAGACATTGTGACATATTTCTATAGATCTAAGAGAAATCTTTCCAAAAAGCAAGTAAAATCGAGGTGCTTTGGTTTTCATTATATAATTACTTTTAAAATTTACTGAATACTCACTTTGAAAATAATATTGTAAACTCTGTGGAGAAAACAGAATTAGGAATAAGGATGGGGCTGCAATTTAGTACATTGATACTTTAACCCACAAAGTTTAAGGGTATTAGCTCATTGAATAATTATGGAATCTCTATCATGTGTTACCATGTTGTCAAGTATAACAAGGAAATCTGAAAATTTACATCTGTTTCCAAAATTTGCTCCATGGAATGAGAGAAAAAGCTAGAAATATAAATCAGCATTTGTTGAATTCTGGACCTCTGCTTCATCAAAACTGTGTTGTAAAATAATACAATTATGGCTTCTGGCAACAGAATTAGAATCCTAATAATGTAACTGGCAGCCTGATTGAGCTTGGACAAGATATTTAGCCACTTTGGGCTGATAGGATCTGCTTTATCATGCTTTTATTGGGAAGTATATGTAAGAATAAATAAAATAACTTGGGGGCATAAATATAAAGTTAGATTTAGCTATTTTTGTTATCATTATGACATTCTCGTTCTCCATAGTGTTACTGTTCTTTTAAGGAAGATATCATTTATGCCTTTAGAAATCTCACAGTTTAGGATCTAAATAAATTTTCTAATAACCACATATAAGGAAAGATACAATGCAATGATAAAAACAAAGATGAATCCTAAAGATAGGAGAAGAGACTCTACAGAGACAGGAAAGAGAAAGATCAGTTCTAATCTGACCATGGGTCAGAAAACTCTTTAAGAAAGAAACGGCTTTGGGTAGAACATTCCAAAATAGAGAAAGAAAAAATCAGCAGGTCATAATGAGAATGTGATGGAGAACTCTAGATGCAGAGGAAAATTATGGTATTTAAATAACATTTCTAAAAATGTTAGAGAAATGTGTTTTGAGTGGAATGTATAAAAATTTCCCTGGTATTTGTAAAATAATTAGTCGAAGAGTAGCTTGGAGATATTAATTGAGGAAGTCTAAGAGAAACCTATCTGCCCATTTAGGCTGTGGCAGACTAGAGATATTATCATTACTATTACATGCTAGATGAAGTACAATTTGGCACGAAGACTCGTTTCCAAAGTTGATTGCTTTGAGATTTATATTTTGTTATTTTATAATGCTTGTTTGTTGCCAAATATATGACTGTAGCTAATATTAACATGCAAAACAGTACCCCTTAATTAACAATACTGTCCTAGACATATGCCA
This sequence comes from Cacajao melanocephalus, assembly GCA_963573385.1. Classification (NCBI taxonomy): domain Eukaryota; kingdom Metazoa; phylum Chordata; class Mammalia; order Primates; family Pitheciidae; genus Cacajao; species Cacajao melanocephalus. The sequence continues at coordinate 19,048 of CAUYLG010044841.1, forward strand.
CATATTATGTGTCTATTAACACAAATTATCTTATGTGCCTATGGGTGCTGTCGACAAGCATTATGTAAAAGTTATTTTTTTCAGTTCATTCACATTTTTGGTAAAATTATGCAGCCAAAAATCCTGTAATATGGAACACTTTTAAAAATTCACAATATTACCATCAATAATTCAATGGTTCTTTATTCTAGCTCAGCTATCCCTCTTACTACCCTTACTAGCTACATGACCTGACACCTGTTACACAGACTCCAGGAGGTTTTGTTTCAATATTTTTTAACAAATGCTAGACTAACTGACAACCATCGTTATTTGTGGTGAAATCCTTGTATGTTTGCAGTTACATAAAATCAGTTGACTGGAAAGAGTCTCAGAAACTATTTTATACAAATCAGGGAAATTGAGGGAGGGACAATATACAGGAATTTAAAATTATTTTTTTAAATTAATGAATCTACATTTTAATTTCATGCTATATGTCTGTCAGGCTGTAGTCTTAATTTTTCTGCATAGGACAGCTAATCACAATAGCTTTTTTTCCGGTTTAAAAACAATCTACAACTCACAAATGCTTCCACTATTTATGAGAAAATTTTTAAAGAAGAGTTTGACATTTTTTGCCAACTCTGTGCTTCCTTCTTGTTCTCTCATGTAACATATTATCACAGCAAATTTCCCCAAACTTTAGCACACATAGAAATTATCTAGGACCTTGAAAGTATGGAGATTCTGATTTAGTAGGCAGGGCAGGGGCTGATATTTTATATTTCTAACAAGCTTTTAGGGGATGCTGTTATGGCTTCCTGGGGACCACATGCCAGGTAGCAAGGTGCTGAAAGTCTTCTCAAGATTTCCCTCATTGAATCCTATTCTCTCGGTGGGCTTTGTAGGCTTCTTAGTGTTTTCTGCCAGTCAAGTCTCCTGAAACAATAATCAAGATCCATGTGGTCCTTTTGCTTGGGGCCAAAAGCCTGGAGCCATCCCATCTCTTACATCCCACGTCCAATCCTGTTAGAACTACCATGACAAATTTTTGGAATGTGACAATTTCTACCTTTCTGCAAACAGTACTTCCACCACTGGTACCGTATTTGTCTAAGTCCTATTCATTTCCTCCTAGTTTATTATAAAATCTTCCTTATTACTTTCATGACCATAGTCTTGCCCCCGCAAAGTCTTTCTATTGTTAATACGGGATCTTAGGTGATACTTTTAAAACCTAAGTCAGATGATGTCACTCTCCTGTTCAAAACCATCACAGAACTCATTTTGCTTAGAATGAAGGTCATTTGCTTTACAGTGTTCTACAAGGACGTACATATGGTTTCCGTACCTCTGTAAATTAATTTTCCGCCATGCTTTTACTTGCTCTAGCCACACTGACCTCTTTGGGGCCTTCTTGAACATGCCTGACATGCACTGCTTCTTATTCACATAGCTATATTCTTCCCTTTCCTTAAATCTTTGTTCAGCTATCACTTTCTAAATGAGGTCAATTATGACCACTCAATTTAAAATTGTAACTCATCTTCTGGGCCAAGTTCTGATTCTCTCTTCTGCTTATCTTGTTTTACATAGTATTAAGTGTGTCACTTGCCAACTTCTAAAACACTGCATAATTTACCTATTGAGCATGTTTGTTAATTTTTAAAAATTCTGTCTAGCCCCAGTAAAATGTAAACTTCTTGAGGGCAGAGATTTTGTCTATTTTCTTTATTGTTGCCCTCACTGATTTAATTCAAACAATTCAACAGTGCCTGGCATATTGCAGATACTCACAAAATATGTGATCAATAAGATGATTAAAGGATGAACTGAGAACCTGGGTAGGAGAAATTTCCTTGACATCATTGAGGAAGATGTTAAACAGTAAGTTGTAAAAGAAATGACAGGTAAGACATTGAGATAGTCTACAATTAGAAACAGTATGCATGGAAGAGAAATCATATCTAGAAATCAGAGTAGAATATTTTCATTATTTTTTAAAAAAGAAATGAGATATGTTAACCTATTTATGAATTGAGGGAAACAACCATGAGACATGAAAATGGCAATTGTTGAAGCCAGTGTTAGAGAAGATAATCTGAGAAAATCACCAGCTCCAGTCAAGAGCTTGTCCTCAAAGAGGAGCAAAATATGGGTTTTCCTTCAGGAACAGAATGGGTAGTAAAGAAGGAATATTTATAGATTAAAAGTATGCACTTCGAAAAAATCCACTTCCATTTATCCTAACATTATTAATTAATGGAGATTTATAATAGGGATACTGAGAAGAAAAGTGAAAGGGAAAAACAACTAAGTATGTCACAGGGTTGCTAACTAGCCTGGAGATATAAGTTTAGGAATGGTGAGAGTTTAAACTATCACTCCTGTACAGTTATGTGATGATCACTTAACAGTGTGTTGAGTTGGAGCTTTGCTGAACTGAAGAACAAAAATGGTGTAGATAAAATATTAGGTCTCTATTAGGTGGGGAGTTTCTAAAACCAATGTTAAGTTTATCAACTATCTCCAGTATTGAAATTAAAGGCCAGGCTCAGGGGCTCATGCCTGTAATCCTAGCAGTTTGGGAAGTTGAGAATGGCAGATTGCCTGAGCTCAAGAGTTCAAGACCAGCCTGGGCAACACAGTGAAACACGGTCTCTACTAAAATACAAAAAATTAAACGTGTGTGGTGGCGTGCACCTGTAGTCCCAGCTACTTGGGAGGCTGAGGCAGGAGAATTGGTTGAACCCTGGAGGTGGAGGTTGCAGTGAGCCAAGATCGTGCCACTGTACTCCAGCCTGGGTGACAGAGAGAGACTCTATCTCCAAAAGAAATTAAAAACTGAAAAACTAGGATATTGCATTTGGACCCAGGGATATTACAGTTTAAAATAGCTAATGTGGATTAGTTAAGGGGAATGATGATGTCTGGGTTATGGCCATCTATGTAAGAGGCTAAAGTGGTTTTGAAAATGAAGAGGATTAAAAAGCTAAGGAGATTAAGAAAGCAATAAGAAATGGTTTTGGTTTACTATTTACAAGAAGGTAGGGTGACCATGCATCCTGATCTGTCCAGGAAAGTTCTGCTCTGTGACTGTTTCTCCAGCTTAAAGAGAAATAAAGCTTCCTTTTTACCAAATGTGTCCCAGGTTGAAGGATAATTTGTTAAACCTATATATAGGATGTGTCATTTTGTAAGGTAGATGCCACATTTCTTAACAATTTTTAAAAGTGCATCAGTGAGTCAATAAACAATGGTAAGGAGGAGTAAGAAGATAACTAAATAATGCCAGGAATAGGGACTCACACATTTCAAATTAGCATACTTCTTCTGTAGTTGTGCAGTGAAAAATGTCTCCCTATATCTTATATGCTCCCCTTAAAAATCTATCCCAAAAGGCTGTTTAAAGTGAAATAAATCATTCTTAAATAATCCAGGACTTCAACTATTAGAAAGTAGAAATTGTGACCATTATGATTTTATTTCTTTAAGCTCAACATCTAAATTTCTTTCAATGTATCTCATTTAAATAATTTTAAAGTCTTCCCTACGTTGATTATTTTTAAAGGTAGTTGTTAAAAACAAACACAATACTTTTTCATGCATGAAAAATTGATACTAGAAAAAGATTCTAGTAGCTTTTACTGAGTGCTACTGTTCATACTAATGTGTCTCAAATATAAATTAATTTTTGGTGCTTTTCGTTTTTAATTTGTTTTGTTTTTGGATTGAAGAAAACAGTTCTAATCCACATTTTTATTGCTTTCAGCTAATTCTCTTCATGTTAGTTGTTTACAGAGATTATAGTAGGGAAAAACAGAAACATATTTATATTTTCTTATGCATATGTTCATGCTAAAGATTTTAGCTTTGTTGAATCTATTTAATTACATTTTTCTTTTCTTTTCTTTTCTTTTTTTTTTTGTCTTTGTACCTCAGGTGTGTGGAATTATGTTCATCCTATTTAGTTCATGGAACAAAGTGATATATTTGATTGTCACTTAGCTAGCTCAACTTTAATAATGTTGATAAGGTATATTATCAAGTCCTAAACAGAATCTCTGATTATATTTTAAAAATAAAACCAAAACCCATTTGCTACTCCCTTTCCTGTTACAATTCTTTTAAAATATAGTATTATTTCTTGCCTACACTACACTGAATCCTGCTATTTTTATGCTTTTAAATTCTATGTTTGTCTACATTTTAATCTATACGATGTAAAACAATAGCATTTGAAAACATGTCATTTCTCTTGTAAATGGTTTCTGAAGTACTGGGGAAAATATATAGGTTATTTGCTGTGCCATTTTAGTCTCTACATGAATTTGTGCATTCCTCCAACTTTATCACATCTCACTCTCTTTTCTTCACGTCATCCTTTTAGCGATACTGGCTTTCAGCCAGTTCCAAAATAATTCCATGTTCAAGTTCATGTATATTTTAGAGCCTTCACATTTTCTTCTGTCTAAAATGGAGTCTCCTGGATGTGGTTACATGGTTGATCTCAATAAGAAAGTCAACCTCTCCGAGAGCTATACTGTGAACACTAAATCTAAAGTGATGCCCACAAATCACTAGACATCACAACAGACTGTTTCATATTTTCCTCACACTTGCCACTATCTGAAATAAGGGTATTTTTTTTTCTATACATGACTATGTTTAGTTTCTGTACCAGATTAAAAGCCCTATAAAATAGAAATATTTTGTTTTCTTGTTTAACACTGCAGTTCCAGTACCTAGGAAAGTGTAGACATTTAGTAAATAGTTATTTTAAAAAGTATTATTTTTGTATTGGGGCGATAGCTGAAACCATTCCAAATTTAAGATAATTGTATAAATCTAGTATAAGGTAACTATTTTTACTCTGTTTTTTAAGGACAAAATGAACACTAAGTTGGACTTTTTCTTGATATTTAATAGGAGAGGGATTAAGTAATCCTAGAATAAAGAATATAAATCTATTTCATAATATGCAAGATGGATTTAGAACTCATTGGAATATTTGTAGATTTATGGGAAAAGCACAAATATAAGAATTGTAAATTTTTTTCTATTAAAATAAGGATTGGATATAGCAATATTCTAAGGAACTTAGGTAAGCCATGTTTTTGAAATTTCTTCACCTGAAAGTTTTCTGAGCATTCCTCAATGTATTTTATCAGGGATCAAAAATTAATCAGATCTGCAACAAGATTGACCATATGCTTTTTACCATGAATCAAACTGCTGAACTCGGTAATAACAGTAATGGAAACTAATGGCTGCTATAGAGGAATCATATTTAACATACATATTTCTATTCTCTTATTTATATCATCATTCTCAAAAGTTTAACTTGGCCAAATTTAATTATATTTTTTCTTTTGTATTTTAGCTATGAAATTAGGTTCATCATATTTATTTCATGGTACAAACAATCATCAACTGTAGAAGCATATTTTTGCTATTGCTGCTTTCTACGTAAAATCTGTAACATTGGATAATGACTTATGTTTCTACCACTGGACATCTTGAAACACTTTTTAAGTCTTTAAGTCTCTCTTGATTGCTCGCTCTTTTTCTCTTTGTGTGCGTTCTCTATGTTTGTTAAAAATAAGGAAAATATCCTCTCATTTTAATGAAAATTAACTTTTTTTTTTCCGTTTCTTTTTCTTTTTTTGACACAAAGTCTTGCTCTATCTCCACAGGCTGGATTCAATGGTGAGATCTCGGCTCAATACAACATCCACCTCCTGGGTTCAAATAATTCTTCTGCGTCAGCCTCCAGAGTAGCTGGAATTACAGATGTCCACCACTTTGCCCAGCTAGTTTTTGTATTTTCAATAGAGATGGGGTTTTGCCATGTTGACCAGGCTAGTCTCAAACTCCTGACTCAGGTGATCTGCTTAGATCCTCAGTCTCCCAAAATGCTGGGATTACAGGCGTGAGCCACTGTGCCTGGTCTCATTCATTTATTTACCTTTAATCTGGCATCTTTGCTCCCTCATATCATCTTTCCTAAAATTAATTAGTTATTGCAGAAAACTCAGTATAAAGATTTAAAAGTTTAAAAATCTTCCTTCCTTCCCTTCTTCCTTCCTTCCTTCCTTCCTTCTTTCCTCCCTCCCTCCTTCCCTCCTTCCCCTCCCTCCCTCCCTCCTTCCCCTCCCTCCCTCCTTCCCTCCTCCCTCCCTCCTCCCTCCCTCCTTCCCTACCTCCTTCCCTCCCTCCTTCCCTCCTTCCCTCCTTCTTTCCTTCCATCCTTCCTTCCTTCCTTCCGTCCTTCCTTCATTCCTTCCTTCCTTCCTTACATCCTTCCTTCCTTCCTTCCGATTAAAGGT
>CAUYLG010044843.1:0-57500 GCA_963573385.1 Cacajao melanocephalus
CTTAATGGACCATCTTGGATCTCTCCGCCCGGTGATGAAGTTTTTTCTGGTTCTTAGTTTTCCTTTGGCGGACGCCCCTTCCCCGCACAGCTGGACCTTCCCGGTTCAGCTGTGCTTACTGTGAAACTCTCAGTCCTCAGCGTTTCCAATTGTTGTTCTTGTGGGGATGGGACCAGCCGAGCGGGACTCAAAGGGCACCCCGTCCCATATACTCCGCGCCGAGAAATGCCGTGCCGGGGCACCGGCAAAATAGCTGCGCCGGCCAAAAATGTCGCGCTGGCTACCCGTGTGGCTCCTCCACCGGGAATCTCCCAGTCTGTGGGCAACAAAAATTCGTCTGAAAGTGCGGCGTCCACTCGCTCTCTGCACTTTCACTGGGAGCTACAATACTGAGCTGTTGTTAATCGGCCATCTTGGATCTCTCTCCCATATTTTTATTCTTAATAAACTTCATCAGTTACATGGTATGTATATGACATTCAACACTGACGTTCTTTTAGAATACCACAGAGTTATTTCCACTTTAAAGCAGAGAAAATTGAGGCACAGAATGATTCAATGATTTGCCCCTGACCTCCTGCCAGTAGAGAGTCAAACTGGGATCAGAAGTCAGCTTTTCTGATGGAGGCTAACTCCTGTAAAATCGCATGTGGAGGAAGGACTCCTGTATTTTACAGTCTAAGGGCCTTTTCTGTCTAATCTAAGGTCTGTCTGTTTCCCTATGTCCAGGCTGGGAGAGGTGTTTGTGCAGAGGGACCCTTGGAGGACTGTTACATTATGCAAACTTGATTATCCTGTCTGACATTATTGATGTCAGCAGCCATTGTGAAATGAAGTTTGGGAGATGGAGTGTGGAAGGTGGCACTTGTAATTTTTAATAATCATCCTCTTTTACTTCTTGGGAGGAGGCAGTGGCGGAGAAACAGAGCTTCAGGGTTGTGGATACTTTAATGGAATCTGTCTGTCACAATAAGGAAGTAGAGAAAAGTCTTTTGGCATTCTACAGGCAAAATCACGGGTTCCAACCATGGGTGTTTTGGTGAATGGAGATGTCATACCATAAAGGCAGACTGAGAGTGACTGCAGGGTCAATGAGATTGTCACCTCCTGAGGCAGGGAAAATGTTTATTCATCTCTGAAGTCCTAGTGCCCTTCACAGGGCTTGTCACTTATCTGGAGCTGGTCTAGCAAGAGCTGATTCCAAATATACTCTATAAAGGACCTTGTCTGTGTAGCATTTTCACATTTCAGGTACTGTGATGACCCGTCCTCCAACTTCAAAATCTCCACATCCAACTACCTGATCAGTTTTTCCCTTTGCATGCCAAATGACCGGAACAGGACAGATAATGTCCCCTTCAAGAATTTTTTCTCTTTTGTGAAGCCCAATGAATGCTGCTACTGTCTACACCGTCTTCCAAGTAAGCATGACAGCTTGGCATCATTTTAAAATTTCCGTTCTCCTTTGCTCCACACTGAGTCATTCACTAAGCACTCCTCTCCTGTTTTCTTGCTACCTCTGGAATTTGTACACTTGCTTTTGTCTCTACCAACACCTCCTTGGACTGTGCCAACACCATTTCTTGCATCTGCAGTTTCAGCAATCTCCTAATTGGTCTTCCTGCCATCACCCTCATCAATTCATTCTCCATGTAGTAGCTGGAACGACATCTAGTTAACCTCTACTTAAAACCTCCGTGGCTCTTGAGGTCAAAGTTCAAGATCACTACATGGTCTAAGGCTTTTGGGGGTATGATACTAACCAACTTTTCCATTTATCTCCCATCCTGCTCCTTACCTCCCTATCTTCTTCCAGTTCCTCTAACGCCACACCTCCCCACGCCCAGCCTCCACTCATGTTGTTTCCTCTGCCAAGAACATCCCTTCCCAATCCTGCCTAGCCAAATCTTGCTTATTTTCCAGGTCTCAGTCTCAGTTCTTCAGTGGGGACTTCCCTGAATAACTGCATAAGCAAACATTAATAAAGCCCTTGCTATGTGCCAGACACGTGCCTTTACATAGAGTGACCCATTTAATCCTCACAATCACCCTATGACATAGATCACATGTGGTCTTCAGTTGCAGATAGAGAGACTGAGGCACCAAGAGGTAAATGAACTGGTCGAAGGTTACATCCAAGGTAGAAGAGTTAGGATTCAAATGCAAGCATCTTGGTTTCCCAGCCTGTGTTTAATCACTGCAGCCTGATCCCAGACTATGCTGACTCGTACCCACTGTAGCCTGGAATTTGCTTCCCCTGCACACCTAATGATTATGCAGCATTACTCCCCCCTCTATAGTTACAGCATCACATGGGCAGGAACTGTGTATGTCTTGTCCATGGTGTGTCTCCGGTGCCTACACAATGCCTAGCACATCACGGGCACTCATGAAGATGTTTTCTGGTTAAATGAATAAATGATTAAAATTCTCCGTGAGCACATCAGCTGTTGGAGCCACTCTTATTCCTCTGTGTGTTTCAGATTCATTTGGGGGCAGAGAGCAAAAGTGTCTGCCTGTGGCAGGTGAGCTGCCCCCATACGAAGTGTCTGGATGCAGTCATATGTTGAACACTGTATCTCTTGGCTGATATTTCCCCGCTTCCACTCGGAATATGGATGGCAGCTAAGCTTTCATGTTGCAGGTCTAAGCCTCTGTGTCTAGAAAAGGGAGGTTTTAGTGACTTGTCTTTTGCAAAAGTAAGAATTGCCAGACACCATGGCAGTGGGCATTCTCTCTCGCTGAGGACAGGAGTGGGGCTGGGCTGCAGCATGCCTGATGAGAAGCTGCTGTGGGTGGTTGGGCAGTGGGGCACCATTTCCTACGGCCTGGAGAGCAGCTGAGGGGGTCCTACAGGTCACTCTGTACTAGAATGGACAGCAGCCAGGGGCACCCTGAGGCCTTTCCCTGGAGCAGAGTGATGCCTCAGGGTCAGGGGACCAGCATGTAGAGCAGCAGACTTGGGCTGAGGTCCCGCCCTTGTAGCCCCATCTCTGTGGGGTGCCCACTGTGCATGAGCCTGAAGACACCGTGAGGTGGGGCAGTACCAATGACTGCAGTTGAATTTACTGTGTCTTGGACAGTGGGGGTTATTGGCATATGAAATTTGGCTCAGAGAAAATAAAGAACGTGGCATGTCCTTCTTCCTAGTGTTGTGAATGCGAGCATTCCAGCTATGCTTGTTGGCACACCTCGAGCGTGGTCCAGGGCTCAGGAACATCTCAGGCTTATGCACGTCTTGGGTGCTTACCAAAAAAGGTGTGCTGATTGTGGGTGGGAGCCATGGGCAGAGTCTGGGGCACAGCGGGTGCCTGGCTGCAGGATTAGCCTTTGTGAAGGGCTAGCCTTGCTGCTTTGGGGCAGCTCCCGGGATGGCCACAAGTGGAAAAAGCTCCAGGCCTGGCTCCTTGTTCTTCTCCAACTCTCCACCTTTCCTTCATCCATGGCATGTTTTAAAGTCTGGTTTCAGGAGTTTGGGAACCACCCTCTGCCAGATCCACCTGAATGCCTTCGTCTTGGGCTCTGACCATAGCCTTTAACCTTCTGAGGGAGCAGTTAGCGCCTTTTCAGGGCAGGGGGTGGGTGATGGTGAGAAGAGAACAAATAAGCCCCTTGGGGGAGGGGGGCAGGAAAGCACGCTGATGTTTTGGAGTATCCCGTTACCATCATCCTGCTTAACGTCTTTGGTAAGAAGCAGCTTGGTGACGCTTTCTTCTCCTCTTACGGGTGACTCCTCCCCTGTCCAACAGGGGAGCCTTACGGTGGGTGCCTTTGCTCAAAGGGGATCTGTCCTCAGGGAGGTTGCAGCCAGTGGAGGGGCAGCCAGGATTGAAAAGAGGGAACGGGAGGTGAGCTGGGAGAGGAAAATCCAGCTAAGCTGAACGTGGCTTCAGTAATTAATAGCAGTGGGCAAAGCCGACATGACATTAGGAAAAGTTAATTAGAACATGCAACTTATATATGTAATTGGATGCCTGGGGCAGTAATAATGCATTTTCACAGTATCTTAACCATCCCCCCAGGCTTGTTTGGACTCATGAAAAGGGATCTGTCATGAAGAACTGTGACCTGAGTGTTATTTCTGTTGTCCTGGTGGTCACTTATGTAACCCAGTGTGCAGCCTGAAGGCAGCCTGTAGCACCTAGTAGGTGGGTCCTCAATTGGTATCTGTTGACCAATTTAGTGGGATTTTATGATGAGTTTGAATAAATTAGGGCACCCCTGATTTTTAGGGCTTCCCTGGATGGCTGCACGCTTCCTCCTAGACCATGTATGTTCAGATGAGAATGACTTTTCCTTGCTCTGGGCACCCTCTTTGCTCGGGTGCCCAGGTAAGAGCTGATATTGGTTATCTCATCAGGCCTTGCAGCAGCGCCGCAGATATTCTGCTACCCATTTTACCCTCGGAGAAGCTGAGGCCCAGGGCTGTTTAGTATCTTACTCGTGTTCACTTGATGGGAAAGTGACAGAACTCTGACTAACCCAGGTATCAGGCTGCAGAGCCCGGCTCTGAACGGCTGAGTCTGTCTCTTCTCCTGGGACAGGACAGCTTCCTGTGGTGACTCAGCCTTTCTCTTGGCTGCTGGGATTAAGTGAGGAATAAAGCTCGGGGACTGAGAGCGCTGGGTGTTTTGCTTGAATTGAGCGGGGCCGGCCTCTCTCTGTCCACTTCCGTGTTGTGACATGGGTACAAGGAGCTGAGGCAGAGCAGCGTCCCTGCAACACCACCTGAGACTGGTTCTGAAGATAGAGCTCCCCTCCCTAACTTTGCTGATATGCAACCAATCAATTCCTCCTTCAAACAGAAGCCAGTTTGCATGGGATTTTATCACTCGCACAGAAGATTCTTAACAGCTACCATTCGCTTCCTCACAGTAGGTGACACCCAGGCAATGGGATGAGGTGGGAAGGGCATGCCATACTCTCTGGTGAAACTGGTCTTCTTTCCACATCTCCCATTAATTTGTTAATTGACCTTGAGCAAGCCACTTCCTTCTGCGGACCTCAGCTCCCACCCTCTCCTGTAAAATGAGAGTGGGAGCTCTCCTCCCTTCCCCAGTCAGCAGCCCTACCATCTACAATGGCAGGAACGTTCGAGTGCTCCCGTTGCCACCCCACCCAGCTGCGATGGTGCCCTGTGGTCCACCACACTGCTCTTCTCAGGCTCCCTCTCTAAAATGAAATGCTGAGGCACCAATTGCATTTAGCCACATATAGCTTACAATGAGTAAATTCACTGATGGTTGCTTTCTTAGGAACTAGACAGCAGTGTGTGTCATCAGTCTGGAATCTGAGGAAAGGTGGAAAAAGGCAAAAAGGTGCAAAAAAGCTGTACAAAAAAAGTTGCAAAAAGGGCTACTAGACTTGATCAGCCTCACAATTTTCACAAAAAATTAGATTCCGAACAAAGAGGAAGTGCTCACTGCTGGATAGAAGACAAGAGCTGTTATCAGTGAGAATGGGCTTATCTATCTCTAACATTTACTATGCAATTAACAATTTCCATTGACTGCGTGAAGCATCTTAAATGCATTTTAAATTTGCTCCTTCCAAGAGGGTACATGGGCACTGTCTTTATCCTCCAGTCACAGATGACAAAACAGAGTCCCAGCCAGGTATTAATTAATAACTCAAGATCACAAAGGGAGAAGCCAGGTGCCCAGTAAGTTGACCCTGAGGGCAAAGCCCCTGCCCTTCATCTTCTTCCTCTTCTTGGAGATTTTATAGACTTGGATACATTCTCCTCTGCTCCTGAGGGCAACCTGGGTTTATCTGAATGGGTGTATTTTGGCAATTCTCCTAACATATGCTGAATCTTCATCAGAGGTGCCAATACTGTCTGTCAAGCCTGCAGTTCCAATGTGGCCCCTTTGCCACCTCTGTATGCCCTGGGTTCTGGAATCCCACCCATCCCCTGGGGGGTCACTTTGAGTGGTAAACTTCTCAGGAGCTGCTTCAGCACTGGGAACCTTGGAGCACTGGCAAGAACAAGTGATTTGGAGGTGGGGTCTGAATCTTGAGTCCTGTTGCTCATTGGCTACCAAATGCCTGATGAAACGTAATTTCAGAGGCACCTTCTTCTGCCATTTAAAAACAGAAATTTAAGGGTGGGACTCTGCTAAATCCTCTAGGTTCTAGGAGGAGGAGGACATGGGAGTTTGAGCAGGCACGTTGGAGTCTGGCAGAGCCAAGTTCAGCTCCTGACTCGCTGACTTTTAAGCTGAGACCTCGCTGGACCTCACTCAGATTCTTTTCCTGCAAATTCATCTCATGGGATCAACAAAAGCATTTACTTGTGCCCCTAGCCCCGAGCCTGGCATCCAGAAGTGTTCCATAAGCAGCAGCGGTTATTGTGATGATTATTTCTGTGACTATTATTAAGAGTTTGCTGTTCTGCAAATAGTTGCCTTTTTTCCATTCCTTTAGCACCAGGTGCCTTTGGGCCACCAGCCGCCCTTCAGCAAGCACTGCTCAAGAGTTCCAGGAGTTGCAAGCAGCCCTCATTCTCCTCGGTTCACTTTCAATTGCCTTTTAATGGGAGAGAGATAAAGTGAAATTACAGCCTTGGGTACAGCCGCTTACTTGGGAGGCTGGGAACAGCCCAGCCCTGTGCATCACATACTATAGCTGCATTTATGGTCCCAAGAGCAAAGGGACAGATAGCAAATCAGATCATTCATAGCTGCTGCTAGCTCAGCGAGCAGAACATTCCCAAGGGGAGAGAGGCAGAGGCTTCTCTGTTTGGTCCCAGGGTTCCTGAGGTTCATACTGGGCATGACGGTGATATTGGCTGATGAGAGCAGTAAATGATGACCCACACGAGCTTGCTCTCTCTTCTTTCTCTTCTCTCTCTCTCTCTCTCTCTCTCCCGTATCTGTATATATTCGGTTCATCTATCAATCTGTGTGTGAGATGGGGAGGCCCTCTGGCCAAGTCTTCAAAACTAAAATGCAGTTTTCCAAACAAACAAAAATGATTGAAGTATATGAAAAGGCCTCAGGCTTTCTGCAGTATCTGTGACCTTCTGGGCTCTCCTAGTTTGCTTGTAGGGGAAGGTATATTAGGGGAAGCAAAACTGTTCTCCTCTAAGATCCAAGGGGACTGAAGCAGGAGGTTCCTTGCTTTATTTCCTGGTAGGATCTTGCTATTGAGTCACCGAGAGATCTTGGAGCCTTCGTAGACAAAGCTCATTCTGTTCATCAAAGTCTCCCTATTCCTATTGGCCAGCATGGGGCCTGGGGCAATACATGGTGCATTTCCAGTACAAAGTATTTACTGAGTAATTTTTGTGAGTCATTGTTGAACAAGTGGTGTATTCAGAATTCAGATAATTTTGTAAGTCCCTTCACTGTACCCCTGTATGTTATATTGTCTTATATATGATATCTACATAGGGTGAAAACCCATTGGAGGTTATAATTGTTATTTTCCAACATTCAATAGATTTTTTAAAACTCAGGAGGAGAATTGAGCTGGGCACCATGGCTCACACCTGTAATCACTTTGGGAGGCTGAACCTGGTGGATCACTTGAGCTCAGGAGTCCAAGACCAGTCTGGGCAACATGGTGAAACCCCCATCTCTATAAAAAATACAAAAATTAGCCAGGCATGGTGGCATGCACCTCTAGTCCCAGCTACTTGGGAGGCTGAGGTGTAAGGATCATTTGATCCTGGGAAGTTGAGCCTGCAGTTTGCCATGATGGTGCTACTGCATTCAAGTGTGGGTGACAGAGTGAGATCCTGTCACAAAACGAGCAAACAAACAAAGAGACCTCAGAAGGAGAATGGTCTGTGATACTTTCTGAGATTGTTACCATTTCCGTTGCTTCTTCTTTCCTGATTCTTCAAGTTTGCTTCTTTCTGAAGAACTTCCTTTACTACTTCTTCAAGTACGTGTTTACTGGCAATAAATTCTCTTGGTTTTCCTTCCTCTGAAAACATCTTTATCTTGCCTTTATTCCTGATGTGTGTTTCCTCTGGATAAATTCCGGTTTGACCATCCTTTCCTTTCAGCACTTCAAAGGTGGTGTGCCATTTCCTTCTGACCTCCATATTTTTGATGAGAAATCTGTAGTCATTCAGATCACTGTTTTCCTAGAGGTTCAATAGATTACCTTTCCCTGTCAGTTTCAAGATTATTATTTTTTTTACTTTAATTTTCACTATTTTGATTATAAGATTATTTGTAATCAAAATTGTGAAATATTTGATTACAATTTGATTACAAAATAGTCTGAGTGTGGATTTCTTTGAGTTTAGCCCCCTTGGAATTTGCTGAACTTCTTAATCTGCAGGCTTCTATCTTTTGTGAAATTTGGGAAGTTTTTGGCTGTCATTTCATTACATAATCTCAGCACTTTGGGATTATGCACTCTTTCTCCTCTACTTCTGAAACTCCAATGGTTAGAAACAGAAGCATTCCCTCCTTCAGAATTTTGGCTCTTGTGGGAACCTATTTCTGCCACTGATTATTGCTTGGGGGCTGAGAGAATGGAAAAAAGAAAAAGGAAGAGATTTCTGCACTGTCTGAGTTCTAGGAGTTTGCTTTCTCACTCCCCAAGGCAGACCAGAGGCCTCCTCCCCTAGTTCTCTGTTTGAGTCCTAATGCCCATGTCCAGGTCTCAGGCTGTGCTGGTATCAGGTTGGGGGTCCAGAAGGAGAAGAATGGTGAGCCTGCTGCCCACTCAGTGGCACTTCACATTCTGGTCCTGTTATGGATTTGCTTGCCACTGTATACTTTCAGAGCTCAGAAATAGTGCTCCCTGCCAATTTTGCCCAGATTTTATTGGTATATTCACTGGGAGAGACAGGGTGGAGCCCTGTCTTATCCAGGGTTCTTCCCTGGAGCTGGAACTTGGTTCAGTTTTAATATAAAACCTATCCACGCTCAATGCAAATTCAAGCTCAAATGACACAGAAGTATGTAGAGTAACAGGAAAAAGAGAGGTCCCTTTTTTCCATCTCGCCCCCTAAGGATAGGGTCTGTCGATGCTTCTCTATAATTTTCCATACTTTTCTCTCCAGCACCTGCTTGCATCCCTGTGGGAAGCAGTCTGGCCTCTGGTGGTCAGCCGTGTGGGCTGTAAACACCAGAAGGGCAGGTTCCTGACCCAGCGCCTGTAACTTTGGCAAACAACTTATCTTCACCAAGTCCAAATTCCCACTGATATAAAGTGGGAATCATAATGCCCACCACTCAAGGAGTTCTGAGGGTGAGAGGAGCAAAGGCATGTTGTAACTGCCTAATAAATGTCTCTATGCCATCTGATCTATACATAGACAGAGCATATGTTCATTTCTGGGTATGGAGACAGACATTGCTTGCTGCAATAAAACCATAGACGGTTGCTCCTCTCCCTTCTTTGATTTGGCCATCTCTTCACATTAGTAGATAAGATTCTCTTACTCTCTAGGATGGCTCCAGGTGACATTGTTGCATGGACATGAAGTCATTTATTTTCTCTGTTGCCTTGGAAAGCCCACTTCCTGGGGATCTTGCCCTCCATTCTCCCTCTGACAACAGAGGGGCAACCCTCATCCTCTGTGTGTCCCCATGCTTTTCAATGAGCAGGGGTCAGGTTGGGAAGGAGCTACAGAAGGCTGGGACCGACAACCCTCAGGAGGGAGCTTGCCACTGTCTGTTTTAATTCATTGAGGTTCCTGGCTGATGCTGTCTGGATTTGAGGGTAGGGATTCATGAAAGTGTACATTAAGGATCCTAAGATTTGTGTGTCACATAAACTACAGGGCAGGTATTGATTGATTTGCTTCCAAGAGTGTGGTGCATCGGCTTTTTTCCTGGGCCAGAAATGGCTCCCTGTGGAGTGTCCTTGTTCATTCCAGGAGAAGAGTTGAGGTCCTTGACGGCTTTTTCGGGGTGGTGGCTTCCTGAGCGAGGAGCACTCGTCACTAGGAGGTGTTAAGAGACTCGGCGTTAAGTAACCGTCCACATGGTGAACGTTCTTCCTCTTCAGTTCCATTCAGTCGCGATAGCCTCGGAGAGTGTCTCAGATTGGGGCTCAGCCGCCTCTGCAGGCTGGCCCCTGCTGGAACAAGAATGGTTGTTCCACTCTGAATGGGGAGAATGGACTAGAGGCCCGGAGTTTTTCACAGCTGCAGTACCTCAGCAGACTGTAACAGTATTCATTGATTTTGAAGGTATTCCTTTTTTTTTTCCTATTGCTTTCTATTTGTGGCAAGTTTCATTTTTTAAGTGTATTTATTTTTATTTGAAAGGTGAGATAATTTGAAGAAAAATATGAAGTAAACAATGTGGTACAGGTGATATGTGGGTAGGGTGTGATTCGCGTAGGGGTTTCCTGGATGATTTAAGTTTGGCAAACATTGAACTAACGTGTGAATAGCAAAGCTTTCCCTGAGAACAAGCTCAGAAGGTCAGTGGGAAGACTATGGGCAAATGGGCGTGAGAATGCTGTCCACAGTTAGGTGGGAAAACTCCACCAATTTTATGCATTTTCTGGGAGTTGACCCTTTCTGCAGACTATCTGTTGAGGCGAGAGAAGAGGAAGGATGCACGCCAGGGCTGGTGGGTGGACCGGGCAGGTGACAGCGGCAGACAGACTGCGGGCTTTGCTGTCCGTGGGAAACAGACTGGATAGGAAGAGGCTCACACTCTCCCAGGGGAGACAAAGCCTTTCATAGCAGACATCTGCGATTCTATTCTGTCTGGGACCCATTCCCCGATTTCTGGAAGGTGATCCTCCATTTTATCTCAGGGGAATGTCCCTTCTCCACTCTTAGTCCATGTGGTGCGCACACAGCCCAGCTCAGGGAGGCTCACTTATTCTAAACCCCTGGCCTCAGTGAGTGGTGTAAGGCAGGGCTCCTTACCCAAGAGGGTGCCAGGAGGTTAATGTCAGCAATGCTGAACTGGCTTCCTGCCAGGCTTGCAAAGCTAGTGGGGGCAGGTGAGGAGCTCTCTGTGAACAGAAGGTCCTGAGATTGAAGCCACCACCTAGGAAGGAGGGACTGACAGAAGGAAGAAGGCTGAGTCCCAGGCACCTTCTTGGAGCATCTGGGCACAACTGGGACAGGAGCCCTCATTTGTGTGAGCCAGTGCGTCCTTTACATTCCCATCTTACTTTCTGAAACAGATTTGAGTTGAGTTTTTGTTATGAGCCACTCTGGGTCACATGTACCTACTGACCTATGTGGAGACTTTCTTGTGCTCTGCATGGCTGTAGCCATAGCTCAGCAGTCAGAGAAATAGGCACTGGAGTTGGACCTGGGCTTACATTGCAGCTCAGCCATGTGTGGGCTGCAGGACCTCGAGCAAATCATTTCTTTGGTTGATGGGAGGATGAAGTGAGGGAATCCATGCTAAGCTCCTAGTGAAATGCTGCCATAGAAGCTCTGGGTGAATGTGGGCTGCTGCTGATAATGATGGTGATTAAAATAAGACCTATTTTAATGTAATTAAAATGTAATTCCCATGGCGAATGCTGTTGCCCCCTTCCCTATGGTGAAGAGTGTGTGTGTGTGTGTGTGTGTGTGTGTGCGCACGCGCGCGCACGCGCACCCACAGGGAAGGGGGCTTGGAATTGTGGCATCCACATTTCCAGGAGGAGCTTTCATAAGCCTAAGGCTGCAGTCTTTGTTCAGGGGTGGAAAGATGCCTCTAGTGGGTCCTATCTGAGTGACAACCACGGCTTTGGTAAGCAGCTGGGAAAGAAAAGCTCTGTCTCTGTCCAGATGATGGGCGGTATTCACGTGGTTTCAGATCCCGCAACTACTCTTGTTTCACGCAGGAACCAGCGTGTGGGTTAGAGAGATGCACAGAGAGGGGCCAAGCCCAGGATAATCACAGGGAATCAAAGCCCTCTGGCCACACTTTGCCCTCCCTAAGCTGCTGATGAATTAGCAGATCAAATTCCAGAAAGAATTCAGCTTTCAACTATTGTTTCACTCATGTGTCCCCTGGCCGGGCAGCCGTGCTGTAGTGCCTCTGTTTAATATTCCATTTGTGAGATGGACAGCACCAAGTCTGTGCTCACCCAGCTGCTCATCAGAGTAACAAGGTGGATGACAAAGGAGGTAAGGATGTCCTCGTCAAGTGTCCCATGCTGTCACCTGCCAGAAAGCCCTCGGCTGTCATTGTCTGAGATGGCTCCCCACGCAGGAATCTCTCTGAAGTGCTCTGCTATCTCCACAACTAAAACAGAATCTCTGGCTCCAGAGAGCTCTGGGGCTCTGACCCTTGTTCAGCCCGTGCTCCTGGTCATCGTCAGCCCCAGGACTGAGGCTTGAACAGGCTCAGGGGCAGCTGTCTGTGAAAATCAGATTGATGCATCTGATTACATGGCCTGTTAACATCTGCAAAAAATAAGAAAAGAATTATTTACCTGTCACAGCTTTGAGACACCATCCCAAACTGGTGCTGACACGTCCTCTTTTCACCTTGGAGAGGTACAGAGTGAACAGCAGACCATGACAGACTTAATAGATTGCTGGGCATTTACGGAGCTGCTTGTTACCCAGCTCAAGAGCCGTGTCCAACTGCTACAGCATTCATCAAAGGCAAGAAGCCACAAGGAGCAAGTCAGTGCTGCAATTCATTAAGGCAACTTGACCTCTGGGGAGAGGAGAAGAAAAAGGAACTAGCGGTATTGATTGCTTATGTTTCCTCAAGTGTGGTATCATGGCATGAAATGGCATTGAATCGCAGGGGAGAACGCCACACGTTGTAGTCTCAAAGCTCTTGCTTGGCCTTTGGAGACTACATAGGAAGTCTCTGCTGGCGCTAGGTGACTTGAGACACCTAGAAAAGCCAGAAAGCCGTCGGCAGTGTCCGAGGGGGCTCCCCACGCAGGAATCTCTCTGAAGTGCTTTGTGATCTCTACAACTAAAACATAATCTCTGGCTCCAAAGAGCTCTGGGGCTCTGACCCTTGTTCAGCCCGTGCTCCTGGTCTTCAGCCCCAGAACTGAGGCTTGGACACGCTCAGGGGCAGCTGTCTGTGAAAATCAGATTGATGCATCTGAGTATATGGCCTGTTAACATCTGCAAAAAATAAAATAAAATAGGGATTGTCTTTGACACCCTTTCCTAACACAGAGTGGGCCTCAGGATGGCAGCTTCTGCAGGTGACTGTGCTAAGAGGTTACTAACACTGTTTAAAGGTGTTTCATCCATTTAAAAAAATAGACTTTAATTTTTAGAGTTGTTTTACATACACAGTAAAATGGAGTGGAAAGTGCAGAGATTTCTCATTTACCTCCTGCCCTCACCCACACACAACCTCCACCATTTTCACAGTTCCCCCCAGGGTGGTCCATTTGTTGTAACTGATGACCCAACGTTGACATAGGGATGACGTCTAGTTCGTATTAGGGCTCACTCTTGGTGGTGTACATTCTATGGGTTTGGACAAATGCAAAATCATGTATATCCCCTATTACAGGATCCTAAAGCACAGTCTCACTGACCTAAAAATCCCCTGGGCTCTGCCCATTCATCCTTCCATCCCTCTAACCCATGGCAACCACTGGCCTTTTTACTGTCCCCGTAATTTTGCTTTTTTCAAAATGTTGCACAGTTGGAACCACACAGTACGAAGCCTCTTCATATTGGCTTCTTTCACCTAGCAATATGGGTCTCAGTCTTCCCACTATCTTTTCATGATTTCATAGCTAATCTTTGTTTCATCTATTTTTAAGGTTATGCTCCAGTTAAGGGAAGTGGTATTCGTTTTCCATTTACAGGAGTGATATACAGTTTTCATGTTCTTTGATTTGACAATTAACTTCCTTTTAATATATAATTGTTTTGTTTATTTTTGGCCAGATAGGACACTCACTCAGCTCAAAAGTCAATGTAAATAAAAAGGTTCGTATTGAAAATTCTGCCTGCCACCTGTCTCCTGCCACCCGGCTGCTACCCACACTGTGTTACCGCCGACTTCTGTTCGTCCTTCCAAAGAGTCTATACAAACACAACCTGTCATAAATATATGTTCTCCCTCAACTGTTCTGTATCTTTTTTGGCATAATAATATACCCTGGTGATTGTTCCCTGACTGCATTTTTCCTCATTCTTTTTTTCTGCTGCATAGTCTTCCATTTTATGGATGTACCACAGTTCGTTCAAACATTCCCTACTAATGAACACTTACGATGCTGTGGTCTTTGATGTTATAAAGAGGGCAACTGAGAATAGCTTGTACTGACATCAACCCACATGCACAGGAGCATACTGGGAAGTGGTGTTGCTAAGAGAACATTAACTTCTAATTTTGGCAGACATTGTCAAATTGCCCTCCCTAAGGGAGTCGTAGTTTTTAAACATGGTCTTATTATTTACAGATCAACAGAGATGATATGAGTCAACAGTGGTGCCAGCGATGTGTGCAGTGCTGTGCTGGGGATGGGTCAAAGCTGTGATGCAGGAGGCATGCAACCGACTCACCATTAGGGGCCAATTGCAAAAGCAGAAACTTTGCCAAGCTGATATCTTTCTATAAAGGTAACAAAGGCAAACTGCAGATTTTTAATCTTTAAATGGACCAGTAGAAATGGAAAGGAAGGGTATATATGTCTAGACTCCAGGAGAGATGACAGATGCCCTTATTTGCCTCAAAATTGCTTGGTGCATGGGGGTGGGGTGGGGGCAGGGTTTTGGGTGCTGTGTCTTTCACTGCTTAATGGACATGAATGGATACGAGGTGCTCAGGTGGGGCTGGTCACGTCTCCAGGGGACTTCTGCTTCCTGTTTGTCTTGTTGGAGGCTGGCCATTTTGTCTTCTTTGATTCCATGGGATTCCTGATATGAAGCTCCTTCTTGAGCCCGTGTGAGTGGGCTTCTCCCACTCTGAGGATCAGCCCACCCTGGCACACTCGCTGTTTCTCCCTAGGTGGAAGCACCCTCAGTGGGTGATGCTAGATATACCTGCCCAATGGTTTCCACTTCTACTGGTCCCATTTTAAAAATTAAAAGTCTGAAGTTTGTCTTCATTATCTTTTTAGAAAGAGACCAGCTTGGCGAAGTTTCTGCTTTTGTGACTGTCTCCTAATGGTGAGTATTGAGAACTTCTTATAGTCACAGGGGTGAAAGGGAACTTTCCATTCAAAAATTACAAAACAGATTTATGTTGAAAATAATGAGAACTTTGTTGGTGCCCTGGAAAAATATGTGAGAGAAGCAGAGAGCGATTCCTTTTATTGGGCCGGAGTGTAAAAGTCAGCTCGTTGGTCTCAAGGGAAGAAAAAGGTTTTTTCTTCAGTTGGCAATTTGTTTTCAACAAAAGATTTGGAATGCCTTTTTCTTTCCTTTTCTTTTTAATAAAGGAAGGATATAGTCAGTTGACCAGGAATTAGCTAGGGATTAAGAGTCGGTTGGCTTGGCAATATTTCTACCTGCTTGCTGTGCGTATACTAGAATTAACAATGGTCAATAATCAAAAGGGCATTAAAATGTGAGTTGGGCTGTGCAGGGACCACCCCAAGTCTACTCTGTAGTATTGAGCCCAGGGGCCTCGCTTTGCCTCACTGCAATTCTGTGGTTTTTTAATTTATCATTTCCAGGATCTGGGGGTTTCTTTAAGCTCCCAGGCTTGCTCAGACACATTGCAAATGGCCATGATTTGAGATGAGTTTCTTAACGCTGAAGAGGATGAAGAACCCAGGTTCTTTATAGTGGCAAGGCTTGTTTATCAGCAGCTGTACAGCTATGGGCAGAGACACAGGTAAACAGCGCCGATGCCAGGAAAGGGATGGCATCCAGACTCAGGAGAAGGCCAGCATCTGACCATGACCATCACCCCCATGTGACAAAAGATGTAACCAAGCGAACAGTTCTGACCACGGTGGCTTTTCACCTGCTTCGTTAAATTTAACTCACAGACTCATTGGGCAATTTGATTAATTCTGTATCTCAGCAGAAACCAAGGCACCTTAAAAGATCAAGGCTTCCAAATTCTCCTGGGGGAACAGACAGCCACTGGGCACAAAGGAAACTTCCTTTTCTGTGTCAGAGGAAGACGTAATTGTGCCATTTCCTTCTTGAAGAAGTTTACAAACATTTGCAAGTTGTCAAAAATAATTAGTCTAAAATTGTTTCATAAACCATGGAATGAAACAGTACGTGCCTTGTTGAGATCAAAGGGCTTCTGTTACCTTCTTGTAAATCCAAATGAAATTCTTTTGAAAGTAAACTCTTGGAATTAGCAGTGGTTTTTGTGGCACATCTATGGCAGGGGGAGGGGAGCAGAATGATTCAGATAGCAGAGTCCAGTGGAGGCCCGGGAGGAGTAAAGTCCCGTCCACAGAGAATGGGATGGGTCCGAACAGTCACGGTGATCTGTACCAGTGGGTACGGGACTGGGACTTCTTCAACAGGAAGCACTCCAGGAAACACTAGTTTCGGTGATCTTGAACTCGCAAGGCTGAGCGTGGGCAGGTACACTCACAGTTCCACAAACAAATAAAAGCTGGGGCTTGTGAGTCAGCAGGACCGAGTTTCCATTCCAGCACAGCCAGCTCCTACAGGCAGACGCTAGAGAAGCCACTTCACCTCTGCGTCTCAGGCCACTCACCTCCAAAGACAGATGCAACCTCCGCCTCCCTCCTCCATAAGAAGTAAGTGACGTGTTGCCTTGGAGGACTTAGTTCAGTGCCCAGCCCCGAATAAGCTCTGAGGAATGGCCGCTCTGATACACGATTATTTCTCATTATTAGTGACGGAAACAAGCAGGTATTTACTGAGGGCTTCATTGGTGGCAGATGCTAGAGGGGGCCTGGGACCTAGTTGAGGAATAGGGAGGTGTACTTTTTCTCCCTCAGGGGAGTTTGGATAGGATTCCAGCTCCTAACATAACTGCATGGGGCACCAGCCACGCAGAATGCAGCTACTGTGTGACCAGGTCCTGTGTGCATAGTGCCCCTAGAACTGAGCCTTGCAGTGGCCTGGTGAGTAAGCGGGAGGGCACGAGAGAGGCAGTGGTGAGAATGCAGGAGCCTGAGGGGGGCTCCTGTGAGCCCTGCTTGAAGACTCAGTAGGGGAGAAGGAGTGGGATGATAGAGTTGCTTGTCGAGAGGAAGCAGACATAATGGTGCTAAACAGCTAGAGTTTTCTCCCTTTCTCTGTGGTTATATCTGTGCATCCTGGCCTTCCAGGGAGAGAGAGAACAAGCAGGGGTGAGAGGAGAGAATCAGGCTGGACTGTCAGGTTCTCCCCTGGAGACCCTCAGGCTAGCAGGCTGCAGGCCTGAAGTTGGCCCGAGGCCCCGGCTGCAGGACATGCCATGCGGAGGAGAGCAGGTGGGACCTGGTGAGAAACGGCATCTGTCCCGTGTGCGCTGCCGTGCAGGGGCCCTCAGAGAGGGAGCTTGGGAGACAGAAGCAGCCCACACAGCTCTCAGTTTGCAAGGACCCTCCTGAGAAGGGAAAGGTGGCCCCTGGACGTGGCCTCCTGCGCACAATGGCCTGCCCTCCCCACACTGCACTGCTCTGTCTGCTGGAGTCATGGCTCAATGAGTGGGGACCAGGGATGAATATTTCTGACCCTGCAAATCACACATTTGCTGTCACATGGGGCAACATGTATCCTTTTAATATGGAGTCTATCCCTTTCTCAATTAAACAATAATACTTTCTACCAGATTTTGACAAACTCTGTCTGCTGATTCACCAGATATTTACAGAACACTTACTTTGTGCTGGGTCCTCTATGAGGTGCAGAAAGGAGACTGGTGAGGAAGCTGAGTCCCTGCTGCCCTCAAGGGGCTCACAGTGCAAACTCCAGCTTGCAGGCCAAATCTGGCCCACTGCCTGGTACTGTAAATAAAGTTTTATTGGCACACAGCCACACCCACTTGCTTTTGTCTTCTCCGTGGCAGCTTTCAGGCTACAGTGGCAGAGGTGGGCAGGTCTGACATCTATCATTTGGCCCACAAAGCCAGAAACAATTACTCTCTAGTCCTTTGCAGAAAAGGTTCGCTGGCCCCTGGTCTAAACCTGCCCTATCCAAAAGAAATAAGAGTGAGTTATGTGTTTAAGTTAATGTTTTCTAGTAGCCACATTAAAAACGGTAAAAGGAAATCAGTAATACTAGTATCATTAGTATTTATGTAACTTGATATGTCCAAAATACTGTCATTTCAGCATGTCAGCAATATAAGACTATAAATGAATTATTTCACTTTTTTTTTAAGTGTTAGAAATCTGATGTGTATTTTACACTTAAAGTCCATCTCTGTTGGGATAAGTCCCATTTCAAGAATACAGTGGCACGTGTGGTGGGCTTCTGCCGGGGCGGCTCCCAAGAGGGCCATTATATAAAGCACTGCACACAAGAGACACCCAGTGAGGAACCCGGACAAGTACTGAGAGCCTGAAGTGTTCCAGGCACCAAGTTCTCATCTCTCTGGAATCCGTGGAGTAGGAATGAGTGTCCTCTTGATTTTCTCATGAGGAAACAGAGGCATAAAGAGGTTGAAGAGCCTGTCCCAGGAGAAGCAGGCGCCAGCTGGGGGGCACAGGCAGGGAGCTGGGACCCAGCTGGAGGAGGTGGGGAGGCCTCCGGGGTAGTGGCATCATTCTTTCTAGCCATAAAACGTCTGGCCTGGGCTTCCTTCTTAAAGTTGTAGGTCCTGAAGCATATTCACTGTGCCTAGAGATCGTCTGAAAAATGAAAATAAAAAGCAAATTGCATCCACGGTGTGCTTTCATGCACTCATCATTGTTTTACAGCAGGGAGGAAGCTAGCTGTGGCCTCTTCACGCTCCCTCGCAGATGCTGCAGGTGGCTTAACCGGCACAGTGGAGTGGCTCTTCAAGCCACTGAACCAGCCACTACTGGCATTAAAGGAAGATATTTTGATGGATTGAAAGCATTTTCTAAATCACTAAGGTTTGCTTTTCAAGTGGGAGAAAGCTTACCCCCAGTTACTTCAAACCATTAATATACTGGGAAAAAAACATGTGCGAACCACCATAGCAGGCGCGTCGTACTTTCACCATTCCTCTGTTGGACAATCGGCGTGAGTTAGTCCTCATCAAATAATGCATGTGGTTGCAGGATCCACCCATGGATAGCACTGACCCTGAACCAGGAGCTGGATGTGTTGGTCTAGTCCGAGTGGGTTGCACAGCCCTGCACTCAGAAGAGTCCTGCACTGCACTAAATGCTCCTCAGTTCTGACCTGAGATGCTCAGCACCTTTTCAACAAGGACCCACATTTTCATTCTGCTCTGAGATGGCAAATTCTGCAGCAGGTCCTGCCTCCAGTCTGTCCCGCTGCCCCTCACTGGTGGGGTCACTTTGGGCACTGTGTCCAGCTTGTCATGGCTCAGATGGGAGCCACACAGTGCTGGGTGTCGTGAGCGTCTGTGTAACTGACACAAAGGACTTGGTGTGGGTCCTCAGTGCAGAGCAAATGGTAGCGAAGTGGTGAGGGCATGATGACACATGGTCCGCATTGGAGTATGGCACTGAAGGGGCAGCTGGGCTGAGATGCCGTGTTAGTCTGTTTTTCACGGCTATAAAGGCAAACCTGAGGTGGGGTCATTTATAAAGAGAAGAGGTTTATTTGGCTTATAGTTCTATAGGCTGTACAGGAAGCATGGTGCCGGCATTTGCTTCCGGCGAGGCCTTTGGAAACTTCACAGTTTGGGAAATAATCATGGTAGAAGCAGAAGGGGAGCAGGTGTGTCCCACATGAAGGGAGAGCAGGAGAGAGAGGAGGAGGTTCCAGGATCCTTGAAACAAACAGCTCTTACTCACATGAACTAACAGAGTGAGAACTCATTCATTACCATGGGGAGGTCACCAAACCATTCATGAGGGATCTGCCATCATGACCCAAGCACCTGCCACCAGGCCCCACCTCCAACATTGGGGATCACATTTCAGCGTGAGATTTGGAGGGGATGCACATCCAAACCATGTCAGACAGGCTCCCCGCGCCAGACTCCTCACCAGCCCAAACCAGGCCTGGGCTCAGCCAGGCTGATTCTCCCTCTGGCCCTGAAGGAGTCTGACTGCTTTACCCACTCCTGCATCCAGAAGGCCCCCTGCAGTCTCTGTCCTCTGCCTGGGGGTTTCTCAGGGTCTCTACCTCACTGGAAACATTTGCGCAACACATGATCTCCTTTGCTGTGCAAATGTGACCACAAACTCCTTGGGGCTTAAAACTTCCAGGAACTTTAAGTTTTCTTCAAGAGAAATGACAACTTTTATTATTTATTTATTTATTTATCTATTGTGAGGAAACCTCTCTCTGTCGCCCAGGCTGGTGTGCAGTGGGGTGATCCCTGCTCACTGCCACCTTCACCTCCCGGTTCAAGCGATTTCCCTGCCTTGGCCTCCCAAGTGAGAGAAATGGCAACATTTTAAACACGGTTTGTAAAGCCCAACCCGAGGTGTCTCCTTCTCCACACTCGTGTCTCTCTCCCTAACTCTCTGTGTTCCAGACAAACTGGGTTTCCTTTTGTTGCTCTAAGTCTCATTACGTTTCTTGCCCAGAGCTTCATGCATGTCTATCTTTGATGACTCATACTTCGTCTAAGGCTTCTTCTGAAACCACACCCTTTTCGGAAATCTTTGGTCTCAGAAGCTGCATTTAGCCTCTGACACATAGCCACAACCCTCTGCATCTTTCTCTCCACCACTCCTCATATCTGTCCTCCCTACTGGGTTCCAGGAAGACAGAGCCATGGGGCTGAACCCTCCAGTGCTGCTTCCTCAGTGTTTGGCACATAATAGCTGCTCAATAAATATTTATTTCCTCACTGGGAAATGATGGCTTGAGAGTTCAATAGTGTAGGAGCTACCCACTATGTCATTTTCTTTTTTGAGAGAGAGAGTCTTGCTCTGTTGCCCAAGCGGGATTACAGTGGCATGATCATAACTCACTGCAGCCTCAACCTCCTGGACTCAAGCGATCCTCCCACCTCAGCCTCCCAAGTAGGTGGGTCTACAGCGTCTCCGCATGTTGCCCAAGGTGGTGTTAAACTCCTGGCTTCAAGCAGTCCTCCTGCCTTGCTCTCCCACAGTTTTGGAACTATAAGCATGAGCTACTGTGCTTAGCCAATGCATCATGGTTTTTAAACATTCAATTTTTAGTTAAAGGGCACATTCAAGACATGTTATGAAGCTGGACATGGTGGTTCATGCCTGTAATCTCAGCAGTTTGGGAGGCCAAGGTGGGTGGATCACCTGAGATCAGGAGTTTGAGACCAGCCTGGCCAACATGGTGAAACTTCATTTCTACTAAAAATACAAAAATTAGCTGGCTGTAGTGGCACACCTGTAATCCCAACTACTCAGGAGGCTGAGGCAGGAGAATTGCATGAAGCTGGGAAGTGGAGGTTGCAGCAAGAAAGGGGGACTCCATCTCAAAAAAAAAAAAAAAAGACGTTATGGTGATCATGTGAAAATGGACAAGAAAAGTGTCCCCCCACTCACCAAGGGACCCTGAGACAGAAAATCCACTACTCTGAAACTGTTAGCATCATTGATCCTTGGTGACAGGGAACCCAGGTGCCAGGAATGGCCATCGCACACATTCTCAAGGCTTCAGGAACCACTGGTAGCCGTAGGCACAGATCTCATCATGCTTTATTTAGTGCTAGTGTCATGGAATTACTGATGGCCAAATACCTCAAGACACATTATGCACTTTGGAATTTAAAATGCCTTTTTTCCCAGTGTAAAACCAATACATCCTCATTAGAGTGCTACAGCATTTGAATTTTTATGTATCCTGTGAAACTGAAAGCCCCTCCAATAATCCCCGAAATCCTCCAGCAACATTTTCTCCATAGATAGATGCTAGCATCAGATTGTTAATATATTTTACAAAATGAGATCAAACCATAACATTCTTGTGCAGCTTGCTTTTAAAAAGTATCAACTAATCATGGAATCCTTCCCATGGGGGTACTTACCGACCTCATTCTTTTTAAGTTTTCTCTGTAATTCAGGACAATGAAATGACCATGGTTTATTTAACCAGTCCTCTGCTGATGGAGATATGATTGTTTCTAATTTTTTCATTATCATAAACCATGTTGCAAAGACCATTAACAAAGTTTTCACATAATTGAGTGAGGGATTCTGTAGGGTAAATTTCTTCCTAGAAATAGAATTGATGGGCAAATGGCACAAGCATTTTAAATATTAATTGACATCGTCAAATTGCCATCCACAGAAACTTGTGCAAAATGTACACTTTTAATGATCTGTGGAAACTTCTACCAGGGAGGATGCTTTTGGGTGGAAGTGTCAAAAAATCTAAATCAAACCAGCTTAAACAAACGAAATTGTATTGAATCGCATAATGGGGAAGTTTGTTATAATGGCATAAAGGATGTGATCAGAGCCTGGTTCTCGCTGGCTTCCTGCTTAGCTCTTCCGCCTGCTGGGTTTGCGTTCCTTCCCGACATGCTCTTTCCTCATGGTTACGGGAAGGCTGCCAGCAGAAGCTGGGCTACAGGCTTCAAGGTCCACATGAGGAGAATATAGCTTCCCAGCACTCCTGGCAGAAGCCCTGGGAGTCGCTCTGTTGGAGGTCTTTGAGTCACATGCTCACCACAGAACCAGTCAGTATGGCTGAGAATTATAAGTTAGGGGTTGGGCCAGCTCAGGGTCACATGATCTCACCCTTAGTGATGGATATCACCTTTGTTCACACCTTGTGGTGTTGGGGAGACTGGCCCGGCTTCTGGAGTGTGTGGCCTGGGTGGCTGCATGGAGTCCCTGTTCTCAGACAGGCCCTGCTCTTAGTTTAATTTTCTGCTGTCACCATCTTACAAATTCTTAATAATTATTATACTCACAAATCATAAAGCCAGTTGCTAGATGAAAATTGGGCTATTTCTTGAAAGAGGGGAAGCTAGCTGCGCTGGGGAGACATCAGTGTCCTCTGCAATGGTCTGTGCTAACATGATTCAGATGGAGTTCCTCCTTGAGTCGTTTCGTCACTTGCTCTCTCTAGTCCTTTGAGTCTGTTTCCCTCCATATTAAATGGCAGGTGTGGGTGAGGTGGCTTCCAAGGTTGTTTCAGCTGTGCTGTTCTCGGATTTATGATGTCTGCCTCACTTATGCTATGAGAATCCTTACCTTGCGCCAAGTTTATGGACATGGTGATATTCTCAAACATAAGTTGCCTCAATTGTATCGGTATTAAAAAGTGACCATGAATTACAGCTGAGTGCTGCATAGTGATGTTTGAGTCATTGACAGACCTTGTATACCACGTTTGTCCCATAGGATTGCAGTGGAGCTGAAAAATTCCCCTCACCTAGTGACATGGAAGCTGCCGTAACATCATAGCATAGCGCAGTCATCACGTGTTTGTGGTGATCGGGTTTAAACCTACTGCACTGCCAGCCAGAGAAAAGTCTAGCACATACAGTTGTGTACAGCACATAATACTTGATAATAAATGACTGTGTTACTGGTTTATATGTTTACTATACTATACTTTTAATCATTAATTTAGAGTAGACTCATTCTACTTATTAAAACATAAACAATTTAACTACAAAACAACCTCAGCAACCTCAGGCAAGTATTTTTGGGAGGTTTTCTAGAAGAAGGCATTGTTCTCATAGGAGATGACAGCTCTAAGCCTGTTATTTCCTCTGAAGACCTTCCAGTGGGACAAGATGTGGAGGTGGAAGGCGTGATATTGGTGATCCTGACCCTGTGCAGGCCTAGGCTAATATGTGTGTTTGTGTCTTAGTTTTTAACAAAATAAGAGTTAAAAAAAAAAAAAAGAAAACAAACAATTTTGTCTTTTACAGAAGAAAGCTTATAGAATAAAAATATAAATTATTTTTATACAGTTAAAAATGTCTTTAGGCTAAGTGTTATTATGAAAAGTTAAAAAATAAAAAAGTTTATAAAATAAAAAATTTGCAGTCAGCTAATGTTAATTTTTCTTTGAAGAAAGAATTTTGTTTTTTTGAAAGGGAGTCTCTGTTGCCCAGGCTGGAGTGCAGAGGCACAGTCTCGGCTCACTGCAACCCCCGCCTCCCGGGTTCGACCAATACTTCTGCCTCAGCCTCCCGAGTAGCTGGGATTACAGGAGTGTGCCACCACACCTGGCCAATTTTTGTAGTTTTATTAGAGATGGGGTTTCACTATGTTGGCATGGCTGGTCTCAAACGCCTGAACTCAGGTGATCCGCCTACCTCTGCCTCCCAAAGTGCTGGAATTACAGATGTAAGCCACTGTGCCTGGCTTGAAAAAAGAAAAGCAAGTGTAAATGGATTCAGTATAACCTTAGCATACAGTGTTTATCCAGTACACAGCAGTGGGCGGTGACGTCCGCAGCTTTCACAGTCACTCACCACTCACTCGCTGGCTCACCCATAGCAACTTCCAGTCTTGCAAGTCTGTTCAGAATAAGTGCCCTTTACAGGCAGACAGTTTCCATCTTTTGGAAGGAAGACATAGAACTGATGGGGACACAGAACTGACGATGGTCACCTTGGAAGGGGTGAGGGCTGAGAAGGGGTGACAGGGAACAGGAGGTGGGAGATGTTTGACCAAAAGGGACTTTGCCTTCATCTGGAATGCTTCTATTTCCTTTTTTTTTTCTTCTTTTTTATATTCTCTTGTTAAAAAAAAGGTGGCTCATTTTCTGTGTTTCATACCATATGTTTACTGTACCTTTTCTGTGATTAGATACACAAATACTGTTATGGTTGCTTACAGCACTCAGTACAGTCACGCGCTGTGAGGGTTTACAGCCCAGGAGCAAGGGGCTGCCTCACATACTGCAGGTGTGTAGTAGGCTGTACCCTCCAGGCTCCTTAAGTTCTCTCTATGAGGTTCCCACAGGAGGAAACCGCCTAAGGACACATTTCTCAGAAGGCATCCCAGTCGTTAAGGGACATAGGACAGTCAAAGAAGAGAACCCAGTTTCAAGAATTAGGAACCTGCATTGATGGGTCTCCACTTGATTAATCTCTTAATAACCACCAGTGTTATGGGAAATTTCCAATAAGAAAATCCCAAGATTTTGGGAAATGCTTTTTGAAGATTTTTGTAAATTGGTAACAGCTTGATGTCATGGATTAGACATGTTTTCATAGTTTGCTTTCTTTTTTACAAGTAACCCAATTATTTTCATCTAACTGAGGAACACAGCAGACACTTAATGACATCTAAGCATTTCTGACATGTGTCCTTCCTTTTCATCTTCATGAATGGTCCCATTATACATTTCAGAGAAAATTGTTAGGTTGGTGCAAAAGTAATTACAGTTTTGGCCATTACTTTCAATGGCAAAAACCACAATTACTTTTGCACCAACCTAAATATATTATATGGCTCATATTCCAAAAAAAGTGATTAATATTTAATTTACTTATCAATACATGAATGCATTCTCTTGTAAAAGAAAAAAATAAGAAAAAAGGAAATGGAAGCTTTCCAGATGAAGGCAAAGTCCCTTCTGATCAAAGTCTCCCACTTCCTGTTCCCTGTCACCCCTTCTCAGCCCCCACCCCTTCTGAGGGAACCACCGTCAGTTCTGTGTCTCCTTCCAGAATGTTTCTATGCCTTGATATTATAGAGAGAGCTAGCCAGCTAGATTCCCACGGCATATTGATCGAGTGGTTTTGTTTTGACCTAAAAGACCTCATCATGGCCATCTCTTTTGACGTCCCCCCTCCTCAACATAACTTGGTGAATTATTCCTGTAATTCCTTGCTGACCTCCCTCGTCAGTTTCACCTGTAGCAGAGTTTGTGCTGTAGAAACAATCCTCATTTTATACGGCCTTGGTGGGTCTCTAGGTTGATTTATGGTTTTCACAAAGTGGTGTTGTGGTGAACACCCTTGTGCCTGCCTGTGGGGGCAAGGTACCACCCTCTGCCTCAGTGAGGGTGCTGAGGAGAGGTACAGACCATGGGGCATCTCTGCGAGGCAGACTGTGACATGGTTTGTGGGGTTGTTCTCAGTTCCAGGGAAGTGGAGGCAGTGAGGTTGGGCAAAGGAAGGCCTTGGCTGCCCCCAGGGTTGGGGTTGTGCTCTGTAGCAGGGACAGTTCCCTGGAGCTGGAGCCTTGGGGTAGGGTGCCTGCACTCCTACATGTGTCAGTCACTGGATGTGGGCTGCCTTAGGGAAGGAGCACGACCTTGAGCGTCCTGAGCAGGCCCGCTGATGGGCTGGCAGGGGTGTGTGGTAGCGACCTGGCTGTGGCTGTGAACTCCGGGCAGCCCAAGGTCCCAGAGGTCTGGTCCTGAGGGAGGGAGTGTGCGTAGAGCAGGGCCCATGAGGTCTGCACTCAGAGTGAGCAATGCGCAATTGCCTTTAATGCACCCATGCACTTGAAGAGTGGGCGCTGTCAGGAGACGGATTGCTTGATTTTAGTGTAAGAAGACAGTGCTAGATAATCCAAGGTGAGTTCCATGGCTTTTGGCATGCATACCTGCGTTTTGTAACCATTTCCAAAAGAAACCTTTATTTGTAGCTGCCTAGGGTTGATCTCATTCTGTGTATAACCTAGTCAAGGGCCATTTTGCTACATAGTTTTTTGTTTTCCATGCAAATGATTTTTTAAGGTAATCTTAGGAAACTGGACTCTTTTCACATGCCCCTGACTAGTGACTCAGCCCAGTGGAAACCTCCAAATGGAAATGGTCACCCATTAACATACACTGCACCCTGCTGGGGCAGCCACATCAGCTGGAAGAGCTTGAATTAAATTGGGATCTGATAACTTATTTTTACGCAATAAATTTTATTAAACATAAATGGAAATCATTAGCTGAAACACTTAATTAAAACTATGGCCAAATTAGATAAATGCCAAAGAACGTTCTCTGAATTTATTGCCCAGTGATCTATAGGCTTGCTCAGTAATAGACTCCCAGAAACCTTCTTAATGAAGCTATTAAGTGCATAAATATCATATGTACCAAATGGCAAAACTTAGCAATCATCTAACCCAATTTATTTGCTAAGTAAATAAACCCTGTTGAGAGAAGCAACTAATTTATACTGATGACAATTGTAGGACAAGAACCGTTTACCTGCCTGAAAACAAGCATTTTAAATAAGCAATTCATTGCATCTTGAGGCTGGGCAGCGAGGAGCTTTTGCACTTTTCTTGCTTCATTTCCTGAACTTTCCTTCTTGTGAATGTAGCACACGCACCCTGGGCCACAGAGCCATTCTGGCTTTAATCTGCTGTGCTCATCGTGTGGCGTTTGGGAGAAGTTCCTTCTCAGGGTCCTTTCTTCTCTGCTTGCAGATTTGGGTGAGCTCTTGGCTGACTTCAAACCTGGAATTGCCGTGGTTTTGGAGGGCGGGTGGGCTGCAGGTGAGGCCTTGGACCCAGCTTCCCCACCCACTCCTACCCTTAGAATCTGGCTCATTTGAATGGTCAAAGCTTCATTGCTAAAAAATGGGCTTCAGACTCCTTGTTCAGCAGCTGGGCGAGGTAGGTTGGAAGGCAAAGACCCCAGATCATGGCCGCAGGTGGGTGTTGCAGGAATGGGCCCTTGTTGCCCTTGCTGACCTGGGTTGACATCAGCTCTTGATCTCAACCTTGCTCTCTGCTCTGGCTGCATCAGCAGCAGCACAGTGGCCTTGCCCTCCACCTGGAGTGCCCCGTCCTCAAATAACCACACGCTACTCCCTCCCCAACTGATACCCGAGTGCCACCAGCTCACCTCTCACCACGGCGTCCAGTAGAGCCCCTGCTCCTCCTGTCACCTCCCCTCCCTGGCTGGTGCTTGCTTCACAGCTCTTGACAACACATGATGTATTTGTATGTTTTTTTATTAATTGCCTATCTCCCCTCCTTGACTGTAATGCCAGCGGAGCCAGGGGATGGAGTGGGGAGTTGTTTGGCTCATTTGAATTCTCAGTGCTTCATACAGTGCCTGACTCCTGCTAGATGCTCTCTAAATATTTCTTGAATAAAAGAAGTGAATGAATGAGTACATGATATGTAGCAGCCACTTGGAGCCCCCACTGTGCACCAGGCACTGTGCTAGGACAAGAACCACTCTTGCCCTTAAAATGGTTGCCATCTATTGGGGCTGGAAATGAAGTCAACAGGAAGTTGCATGAAGCAGGTTGATTCTCTGGTGGAACTATACATGGTGATGGAGAGCACAGGGAAATGTGCCTAACCGGGTGGCACATGGGGAAGGCTCCTGAGAGAAGTGAGTGCAAGCTGAGCTCATACCCTGGTAGTCTGTGCCTGGGGGTAGGGGGTGATAGCTGTGGGGGAGGCGCGATCTTCCTGGAGCATCTGCGCAGTGAGGACAGGCCACCAAGGAACTCCAGAACAGGCATGGGGCAGAGGAAGAGAAGCCCTCAAGGAGCTGAGAGGCAATATCGAGAGACAAGAGGGACGCCAGGAGAGGGGAAGACCCAGTGCAAGGAGAGAGAGTGAGCCAAGGGCACCATCAACCATGTGACCTGGTGCTCAGCAGGAAGAGGGAGCTGGAGAAGCCGTGGCTACTTGCTGGAACAAGGAGGCTGTGCTGGGGGCCAGATGGCCCAGGCCAGACCGCAGCACAGAGAAGAAAGTGTAAAAGGCAGGAGCAGACACAGTGAGGGTGGGCGCTCTCTGGAGTTGACTGACGAATTTTTCACATGGTCTAATCCCCACTTGACCCAGTTGAGACCCAGGCTGCTCCACTGGACATAGGTCAGCCTGGCTTTGAAGCATGAGTTATGTCACTCTGATAGTGGGTCCCAAAGTGTAGATGTGTTTAGGGGATGCTTTTCACTAGCCCATGGGCATGGCACCAAGTGACAATGACTCTTGTGCCTAAGGAGTGTTCTGAATGCAGAGCGGGGTGTGCCTCCTCCGGTTTGGGAGAGATGCCTCTGCCCCACCTGCCCAGTATCTGCCTCTGTGCATAGCGGTGCCTGGCTTTCCTGGAACCTGTGTTTCATGACAAATGGGGCTGAAAATGAAATAAACAGAAGTTGCAGGAAGCAGGTTGATTCTCTGGTGGAGTGGTGCGTGCAATGCAGCAGTAGCATGGGGAAGTGTGCCTAACTGGTGGCAGACGGGGAAGCCTCCTGTGAGAAGTGAGTGCAAGCTGAGTCCATATGTGCACTGGCAGGCTCCTACCACCCTACTGGGTCGAATAGTGTCCCCCCCACCCAAAGTCTGTGTCCACTCAGAACCTCAGAATGTGACTTTATTTGGAAACACAGTCTTTGCAGATATAATTGGTTAAGATGAGGTTGTACTAGATTAGCATGGATCTTAACTGAGCAATGTCCTTATAAGAAGAGGAACATTTGGATGCAGAGATGGACTGAGAAGAAGCCGTGTGACAACCAGGGCAGAGACTGGAGAGGCATAGCTGCAAGTCACTGATATAAAAATGGAATTGCTACATCAACCCCAGCAAAATGGAGCGCCCCCTCCCCACCCATATGCCTGACTTAACACAAGGCATCCCTGCTTGTGTGCCTGTGACAGGAACTATGAAAGGAACTCCTCAGTAACACAGGATTCCAGATAAGCCACTTATGCATGCATACACACTTGTCCAATACCGGCTGCTTCCACCAATGAGCTAACACCAAGTCCTGCCACAGGCCCCTGTGATCAAGGTCTTCATTTCAAAACAACTTAATGTGGACTTCTCCCTTTTGTCTTTAAAAGCTTCTCCTAGTCCCAACCTCTTTGGATGTGCTTATGGTTCACCACAGAATACACATCCCGGATTGCAATCCTCTGCTATTCCCAAATCAACTCTTTGTTTGGGAAGTCTCTCTCTGTGTTGTTATTTTACAAGGCTAAGTAATACTGGGGATTTCCAGCAACCATCAGGAGCTGGAAGAGGCAAGGAAGGCCCCTCCCTAGAGCGTCCAGACAGAAGATGCCTTGTGGACATCTTGACTTCAGACTTCTGGCCTCTGGAACTGAGAAAGAATACATTCCTGTTGATTCAAGCCACTGGTTTGTAGTGCTTTGTTGGCAGCCTAGGAAAGTCATATCGTGACTTTTGCAAACTGACCAATTAATAATCAAGAAAAATGGCCCGAGATGGTAAACAGATTAGCATTTTGAAATTCACACAAATTCGTTCTCATGTTTGTTATTCTGGGCGAACCTTCTGAAGCCGTATGTTAAACACAAAAGATTCCAATGTAAACCATGATGTCTTCACAATATTGAGCATATTTTATCTTAAAAAAAGTAAATTACCCATCCTTGCACAAAACAAGTAGATTTTTGTTGATCTATATTTTTATTTAGAATAAATGAGATGAAATCAGGTGGTGGGACAGCTGGCCCAGCTTGGATTCCAAAAACGATCCCTCTGGATATAACCCTGTCTTGTTCTCATTTACAACCATTGAGACATAAAAGCATATTTTCAAAAAACCAACGCTTCTATATGAAAGCAGATTTATCATTCAGATCCATCATTAATTTCCCAATGACGTTCTCCCTGCCCATAAAAAAGACTTAGAGCTCGTTATGAAAATTTTATTCCAGACAAAATGGTCTTGGGACATGGTTTGCACCGACCTCTTTTAACCTCTGGTTCCCTGTGTTGTTATTATGAAGTAATAATGTTGCTTCCTGCCGACATAACTCTTCCCTCTTTGTACTTCAGGAATCTAGTGATAGTTTTGATTGCGGAGGGCAAATCAGCACTTTGCTGTCGCCCTGAGCTTCCAGCCAGTCCCCATGCAGCTGCTGGGATGGCAGTCTTACATCATCTTTTATGAGTACATCAACTTATTTGCAATTAAGTTTAGATTGTCTAATAAAATCTGGTGACATTTTAGCTTACAGTTTATGTCCCAGTAAAAGGCTCCAAATGTTATTGCCATAAGAATCCATGTGACAACTCAACATAAACCTTTTATTTCTAGCTGGACAGCTGACTCTGCGTTTAGCAACAGGAAAGGAGGGAACTGGAGGAGCCGGTGTGGGCCACCTCCTGCGGGTTTTGTTTTCACTGTCAGGTTCCCTTTCTAGAACTCAAAAGCATCCAGCACTTTCTGGAAAGGAGGCCTGGGAAATGGTTGGAGATGTGTCTGTTGTGGGCTCTGGGTGTGAGCCACAGAAGTGAGAGCTGAAGAAACCTCAAAGGCAGCCAAGCTTCCTCGTGGGATAGTTTTGGGTCCTTAGGAAATTAGGCCTTTGCACTTAGCTTAGGTGACTTCCATTACAGTCCTATAGGTGCTAAATAAACAACTGGCTCAGAGGTTCTTCACTGGGGCCACCACGGGTCCGTGTCTGGAGGCATTTCTGCTTGTCACGCCTGGGGGCAGTGCTGAAATGAATGTGTGCACATTCATCTAGCAGGTGCAGGTGGCACACTGCTGACACGTAGCATGCACAGGGCAGCCCACCACAGAGAACCATCCAGTCCCAAATCTCAACATCACCGAGGCTGAGAAACCCTCATCTAAGGGATAGCTGACTAAGCAAGGCCTTGGTGTTCAGAAGCGGCTTCCTGAGTTCCTTCTCTTTCCTTTTTGAGTCAGGGTTTTGTTGAGTTCTTGAAAATGATAGACCTGCTGTAAATAAAATCACTGGGTAAAGTTGGGGGGCATGGCCAGCCAGTCTCCAACCCCTGCCTGATGGGGGGACACAGTGAAAAGCAAAACCACTTGGTGTTTTGAGGAGACAGGAGACACAAGAACTAAATATGTGGCCAGATTCTGAGAAAGAAAGAAATGAGCCCCAGTGACCTGTTTCAATTTTCTATGGAAAGTAATGCAACTTGGAAGCTTTATTATTTTTTTGAAGTACATCCTTTAAGAAAAAATTGCCCAGTGTATTTGGAAGTAGCCTTCCAGAAACCCTTGGGATTTATGACCCCAAAATGTGCTCATGGGTGCTCTCAATGAACCTCTAGGTGTAACGCGGTTGCAGTGTGCAATGCGCCATGACTCCTGCCTGTTAAAAGCTTACAGATTCCAGAAATGAAACCGGTTCATGCATAAAATATCTCCTCTCAGAGCACGGTCATTTTCATGCTTCCCCTTGTGTGGGGATCAGGGTTATAAAGTATTGTGGTTATACCAGAAGATCCTCAACTGGGTGGAAAGAGGCTCCTCTATTTATAGCTCTCCCCATCGTGACTTACAGCATATGCGTTAATCTCCCTGTGAATTCTGAGCTCCCAAATGCCGAAGGAGATATGCTAAACCCTTTCCCCGTGGCATTCTTCCAGACAGAATTTAAGAGCCACCAGACGATGGCACATTTATACTGACTTTGCAGTTTCCCAAACATGAAGAAGATGAATGGCTCTCAGTTAAGAAGCATGGGTCAGATAGGAGTTTGAAATTGAGTATTTGAGCTGACACAGGAGAGAAATACCGTGAGTGGCCCCATGAAGTTAGCTGGATCTCTAAGCCTCCTGAGACACCGTGATTAGAAATAGATTGAGGTCAGGGTATGTGGTCCCATTTGAATTAATGAAAAAGCCAAATTGCTCAGAGTGCTGGTTTTTGTACTGCGTGTCAGACCACTGGGTTTTGTGGGGGTTTGGAGACACCCTTTGCAGAGGTCGGGGGAGCAGCTGGGTCATGTCATTTTCGCACCTTTCCTCTTCTGTCTCTTTTATAATTTGAGATTCCAAATACGATTTCTGTGGAGAAAAAAAAAAGGAGTCTTTTTTAATTCAAAGGGTGAGGCATGGTTAATTAAAACATTGATGTGAACTGTTTTAAAAGGAAAAATTAATTTGTTTATTCTTGAGTGCTGAAGAGGCCTGGCAGAGAGGAAAGTAAATAGGCTTTGCTATTGATCAGACCGTAGTCAAAATCTATGTGCCACTCACTAGTCCCATGATGTCAATCCCGCTGATTCTTAGTTTCCTTGTCTTTAACGTGGGGATAGTAATTCATACTTTTGATGGGCACTGGCAGGTCATAGAGAATGACATCCACAGCTCCCTTTGATGGCAGCTGTGGCAGAGGGGTCTGCTTAAACAAAGAGGTGGGTCATGACGGCACTTGGTGAATGGAGGTCCTGGTTCCCCCTCCGCAGGTCCCTACTGACCTTTCTAAGCCCTGAATCATTTAGAGTCCTTCGGTAGCAAGCAATAGAAATGAAGTCTATTTTAAGCAAAAATGAATTTGCCTAAAGTCTGCTGGGTGGCTGGAATGGACAGAATGCTATAGGATCAGACTGTTGAGCCAGAGAGAAACCAGGGCAGCCCCCTTCAAAGATCAGAACAGATGGGAGAGTTTGTTGGGCATTTCTAGTGGAAACAAGCTGATACCCTTTAATTTTTCTTTCTTTCCTGACCTGACTCCTAACTTTGTTTGGGTCACAAGCCTAGTTCTTAAGGGAGGGCAGAGCACTTAGACTTAAATGCACAAAACCTGTGCACAGGGGCAGAGATGATCTCTCCAAGTATGTCCAGATGTTGCTAGGAAGGGGGAAGGATGCGGGGAGCCAAATGCTAACTGGGTGTTGAGGGCTTCATTTGCCCTGAGCTCCAGAACACCTTGCCTACCCAAAGCCATCTTCCGCTCTTAAGTTTTCTTACCAACTGGATAAAAAGTACGGTCAATTCCAGGTCAGCTGCCCCTGCTTATCTGAAGTCAAGATTTTATAGAAGCATCGGCTGCCATGGCAAATATTCTTGTCATCATCACCAGGCAGGCAAGTGGCATACACTACAGTCTCAGGGAGTTTGGGAGTCTTTCTAATGATTCACTCCAAAAACTTGATCTGAGATCTCAAAAGTTTCCTAGTTAATTAATAACCAGCATCCCCAGAAGTGTGAACAAAAATTCATTCCCAGCATCTTTCCTAAGTAGGTCCTCAGTACGTGGGTTTGGGATGAAACCTGAATAGATTATTGGCATGCATTCTCTGATGCAAATGCCTGGCTCCCCTATGCGTTCTCCAGTGCAATGACAGCTTTAGTATTCTGCTGGAAAATGCCTCAGATTTGTTTTAATGCTATCTTATTCTGTAAGACAGTATGAAGCAATCTAGAAAAAAATGAATAATACAAGCATATAGGCTAATTAAAAAAAGCTTGCAAAACTAAGAGAAACAAACAGCCTCTGAGTTTCATGCTTATGAAATATTTATTCAGTGGCAAAGAAGACACCGAAGTCAGAAATGAACTTTGCAAAGTAATTACTTTTGATCCCGGCAAAATCCGTTCAAAGGCCTTCAGGTAAACATCATTTTTGATGGGCGGAAGGTGGGTTGTAAAGCAACATTATATTTTTAAAGGAAACAAGGAATGCGTCCAAGTATAAGCCACTTGTCCAAGGCGTTGTGGAAAGTGTTCCTGAGCAGAACTTCCTAGATGTGCTCCTTGCTGGCAGTGCAGAGATGCAAACAGGAGGAAGATGAGATACGATCAGATGGCAAATAAGAAGGTCACAGGCAGCAAGACCATGAGAGGGGTTTCATCCTTCCTTAAAAGACTCGAAATGATGCACACATGTTTTAAAAGAGAGTATGCACCACTAATTTTGATCTAGATCTTTAAAATGACATTAAAATGGAAATACACTTGAACTAGGCATCTCCTGGGAAAATGTCAGTAGTTATGTTACATTTGTTTTCCGTTTTGTTCCAGTGCTCCTGTGAAAATAGCTTTATCTTCAATACTCCCAGTGTGGAAGAATAGAGTTGTAGGGAGAGGGGAGTTTTTGTTTTGTTTTGTTTTTAGTTGTAAATGAATTCTCCAGGGAGGGTTTGCTCTGTGTGATACATGCAAGCCTTTTCAAGGACTGAGCTTACCTGGATATTAATTCCAGGGGCATGTGTTTGCCTGTATTCTTATAGCTTTAGATTTTAGGCCCTCTTGGAGGAGGCCAGGGTCCATTTCCAAGCTTAAGAAGTAACCTCAGCCAGGCGTGGTGGCTCACGCCTATAATCCCAGAACTTTGGGAGGCCGAGGCGGGTGGATCACGAGGTCAAGAGATCGAGACCATCCTGGTCAACATAGTGAAACCCCGTCTCTACTAAAAAATACAAAAATTAGCTGGGCATGGTGATGTGCACCTGTAGTCCCAGCTACTTGGGAGGCTGAGGCAGGAGAATTGCTTGAACCCAGGAGGCGGAGGTTGCGATGAGCCGAGATCGCACCATCGCACTCCAGCCTGGGTAACAAGAGCGAAACTCCGTTTCAAAAAAAAAAAAGAAGTAACCTCAATCCTCAATGACCAAAGAGTCCTGTAACAAAACAACCCAGGGTTCTAAGTTCACCTGTGGCTCATACCCCATAAAACCTAATTTCCCTGCTCCGAACCAGAGTCCAGTTGGAGATGACTGATGGCTTCAGGCGATGTCCCAGGGCTATTCATTTTCTTTTTAAAAATTTTAAATCTATTTATGTGTTTTCAAATTGACAAACATTGTATATATTTACCATGTACAACATGATGTTTTGAAATATTACATGTTGAGGAATGGCTACATTGAGCTAATTAACATATGCATCACCTCACACACTTATCAGTTTTTGTGGCAAGAACACTTCAAATCTACTCTCTGAGCAAGTTTTTGAAATCCAGTGTGTTGGTATAACCATAGCGTCTGTGTTGTACACAGGGCGCTTCTTACCAGGTTCACGTAGCCACCACTTCACCATCTCATTCCGGGGCATGTCAGTGTCAAGTCTAATGGAAGCAGGTTCTCTTCTATAAATTCCCCTTAAAAAAAAAAGAAGAGTAAAACATTCAAACCCACCTCTTTGCTTTCATAAAGCCTCTAAGACATTTTTCTTATAACTCAAAAGTCATTTCCAGAACACTGCTCTTGAAGCCCACCTGCTGAAATCTTGGGGCAGCACTTAAAGAAAGAAAGTCAAAGAAATAAAAAAACTAAAACTCTCTTTTCCTCCCCAATTCATAGAGAGAAGTGAAATAATACCTAACCTTTTTAAAAGAAGATCCTGGAATTGGCGTATCTGTCTTTTTCCTCATTTTACAGAGCAGAAAGGAAGGTGAGCAGAGATTCAAAATAGTAATAAAGGTCAAATCATCCTCCAAAGAGAGCTCGAGACTAATCTCGGGCTTTGTGATTGGAGCAGTTTTAGATTTTGAGGGTGTGCTTTGGAAGATCTGTAGACAAAGCTGGAGGTGTTTTCTTTGGGGTTGTCCCACGGAGCTGATCCTCACTATCCCTTCAAAGTGGAGGAGTGGTGAGGGCTGCTTCAGTCATGTGACAAATGCTGCTGAATGCCCTGAGCACCAGCTCTGTGCACAGAGGAGACATTAGGAAGCTCCCAAGGGCTACTGGTGTAGGATTGGGGCAGCAGGACAGAGGAGGCTGAGAGGCCAGTCAGGATGAGATTTGCAGTTAGAAGCAAAAACAGGAGTGCAGGGCCATCAGCAGAAACAGTCAGAGATCAGAGGAGATCTGGATACATCTATACCAAACATCACATCCTAAAGAGACAACAAAGCATAAGAGTCTGGGCAGCCTCCTAAGAGCTTACGTTCTCCCGGAACCTCCTCTGTGGAGCTTCTGTGGTGTGCAGGCCACTTGCTGTTCTCGATACTTTGCCCCTGGCCCCCATCCTCCCGACACTGTGAGGTAGGTCTTGCTATCCCCTCTCACAGATGAGCTAACTGAAGCTAGAAGGCTGAAACCACATGCCAAAGATGTTAAAGTCCCACTGGTCTTTCTGGACCAGCTTCTGGTCCCATGACCTTGCCTTTCGACTTCAGCCAAATGTCCTTATAGGTCTTTTGTTATAAGATTCTTGGCAAAAACCATTTCCTCCCTGAGATTAAACAGATTCAGTTGCTCACCTTGCTACTTTGTATGCTTTGCGGAATCCTGGATTGTTTGTTTGACTACATCCTTCTCTTCCACGAGGAAGACAGAAAAAGGCCCCATTCTCCCCCAGCAGATGTGACGGTCTTGCTAAATGACAGTGAGAAGTAATTAGCGCCCCAAGTCTCACTGCCTGCAACCTGTCTGTGGCGGTTCCCACGTTCC
Source organism: Cacajao melanocephalus (assembly GCA_963573385.1). NCBI lineage: Eukaryota > Metazoa > Chordata > Mammalia > Primates > Pitheciidae > Cacajao > Cacajao melanocephalus. Next base: position 36,892 of record CAUYLG010044843.1, read on the forward strand.
CTGTCAAGCGGGGCTTCGGAGCGCATGGATAATTCATGGTTACATTCGGCATACAGGTAGAGATTCTGCCTCTGTTGATATTGGAAAAAGCTCAGCTTAGTGGGTGAAGCAGGTTTCCTTCTGAAAGAGGGTTTTGCACATAGAGCTAACAGGCTGATGACCAGCTCAGATGGGCTCTTTGGGACGCACAGAGAGCCTAGCAACCAGCCCAAAGCAGAGCCCCAAGAAGGGCTAAAATTTGTTTGCAGGTTCTCCCGTTTGTCCTTAAATGCTCTGTGGTAGCTTTCCAGGTTTATTTATTTATTTATTTATTGAGACGGAGTCTTGCTCTGTCACCCAGTCGCCCAGGCTGGAGTGCAGTGGCATGATCTCAGCTCACTGCCTCCTGGGTTTAAGCTATTCTCCTGCCTTAGCCTCCTGGGTAGCTGGAACTATAGGTGTGCACCACCACGCCCAGCTAATTTTTGTATTTTTTGTAGAGACGGGGTTTCACCATATTGGCCAGGCTGGTCTCAAACTCCTGACCGTGTGATCCACCCACTTTGGCCTCTCAAAGTGCTGGGATTACAGGCATAAGCCACTGCACCCAGCCCCAGCTTTTCAGGTTTATTCATTCACCCAGCATGTTTTTAAGGAGCATCTCTGAATGAATGATGTACTTGGGACTCCATTCCTCAGCCGTCAGTACAGACAAGCAGACACCATCTCTTCTTCGCTGGGACATTCAATATTTCACTTTACTTCTCCTGGGCCCCTTGCTGTTCCCTGCCTCATGATTTCAGTTTGTTGAGTACCTGTCTGTTTCCCTGTGGCTGTCTGTATAGTCCATCATCATCATCCTGTCACTACTGCTCCAGCATCTGCTCTTCCGGGTCCTCCTCAGTCACTTTGTAGATATGGTCTCATTCACTGCAGCTCTCCCTCTGAAAGAGACCCATCACCACCTCAGTGGCCCAAGAGACTGAGGCCACGGTGCAGATGTAACTCACTTGAAGTAACACTGTAGCTCTGAGATGCAGTGAGAACTTGAACTGAGGAAGTCAGCTCCAAGCCCACGGCATTTCCACCTGCTTCACTGTCTTTCTGTGCTGAGCATCCTGCCAAGTACGTAGGACACAGTCAAATACCCATTGAGTATAAACAAGTCGAGTTACTGGGTTTCTAAATCAGTAACTTTCTAGGGATCTCTTCTAGGAAGTAATTTGTTTTGTTTGTCAACAACAGCAAAAAAACAAGGTTAGGAAATGAAGAGCTTTCCCAGTAAAAACTGCATGGGATCAAACACACCCTGCATTGCTTTTTGTTTTTGGTTAAGTCAAGAGGCTGCAACCACTTGCCTGTCATCAAGCGCTGAGTCTGGGCCAGGCACTGGTGTGCTGTTCACGTTCCTCAGCTCAAATAACCCATGAGGTCGTACTGCTCCCATCATTTGACACATGAGGAGGCCGGAGCTCAGAGTGGGCAAGCTGGCCCAGGTCCTACGACTAGTAGCAGCAGAACTCATAGTCACTGGCAGCCCCCCCAGGCATGTTCATTTATTAACCAAATATTTATTGAGCTGATATTCTGTGATAAGTTCAGAGACTACGGGATCAACTTAGTATGAACACCTTCACCCTCTCCCAGGTGGGCATTTGTGCACTGGGTGTTGTTCATGCTGGACGTGCCAGCATCTCCCGCTAAGCCAGGTCTTCCAGGGCTGAGGCCAGCTTCATTTGAAAGCACAGCCTTGCTACATGATGTGAGTAGCAGGTGGTTGTCTGCAGGTCAGGAGGCCTGTTTTCTAGACTTCTAACCTGTGAGTGGGTTGGTAGAACATCTGGCTGCAAATGTATTGAAAGCTTTACCTAGATAAAAATGGAGTTGTGTCATATACTCAATACCTTTCTTCTCTGTCTCACTACCTCTAGATTAATCTGATGCCAAGTTTTGGGATGTTATGAGCAACCTCTCTTATTTTTTATGATTGTTTAACCACAATGAGTAAGGCACATTTTGTTGAAGTAATAATTCATAGTGCGGTTGTTTTTCCATTGGAAAGGTTTTACCTTCTTATTCTTTCCTAGATAAGCATCAATAAGGAAAAATGGGCAACAGGACATTTCTCCTTAATGTTCTGCGTGGTTCCTACTGTGGGTCACATTCTTAATGAGCCTGAGTAAAATTTCCTCCACTTAATGTTCCTGCTCATTGGTTGTTATTTGAAAGAATAAGGATGAGAATTTGACAAGTCTTTCAGATAGAACTTAAAAATTCACATTTAATATTTATAGTGTAGAAAGGCCTAAATTGGAATTTCCAGAGTCAGGGTATATAGGAATGTAGAAACTGACTCTGGGCATTGTTCAACCTGATATAAATCAAAGTGGATGCTTGTCTTTTAATTGCAAATTTCATCAGGATGCAGGTTAAACCCAGAATGGCAACGTGAATGCTTTACACTAGTTGCTGACTTGAACAATGCATTTCATTTACTTTAAATATTCCAGAATCCAGAGCAAGCCTTGACACTTGTTTGTGTTACACATTATATATTTAGCTGCTTTTTTCAGCTCACTGCAAAAAGTCTCAGCTCTGAAGAAATATGGGCTCAAATCCTGGGTCAGTTCCTTAAAAACCCTCTGATCTTGGACTGCCTCATCATCTGTGCTTCAGTTTCTCCATCTGTCAAATGGAGACCATAATCATATCCCATTCACAGGGTTATGAGGATGGGAGGAGATAATTTACGGGATGTACCTGCATTTTGCCAGCCCCAAGCTGGTCCTGAATCAAACTGCTTGTTGTGATTATTAGCTGGAGAGACTAGACTTGCATATAGCAAAGAAGAGGTGGTTGCAAGATGCTGTGTGTGAGAGGGACCTGCCAGCATGAACAGGAATGTCTGGAAAATTACTTCTTAGAGAACTTGAGGTTTGTGGAAGCACCATAGGCATAGGCGGGATTTAGCCAAGCAGGGGAGTGGGGTCTAAACTGGGCTCAGCTCCAGATGGCGTGGGTGGTGGGCAGAGCAAGGGCCATGCCAGTGGGTTTGTGTACTCCCGTCTGCATTCTATGGTGCAGGATGGCTAATTTGTCTAAATGGATGTTTATCGTGTTTCTTGAGTCACACGGCCCCCACTCTCTCTGCATTTTGAACGTGTCTTTCTATTCATTTGTGTTCTGCATACAGAGACCTACTCCAGAAAAAAAAATCTGTATATTGGTTGCATGCCACATGCTGGTGAATGGGTCAATCAGAGGTGCAGGGGTCGACCTTCCATGAATGAAGAAAGAGAATTCAGGCTGTGGTTGCAGATGCAGTTAGGGTCTTGTAGAGCAGAGACAGGGCTCTGTGCTGGGGGTGGGGGAAGGGGTGCTGTCTTCAGAGCCTATTTGTTATTCATAGAGGAAAGCAAAATTTTGCAGAAATAAGATATATGTTCCATGCAATTGCACAAGTTTTCTTGTCAAATTAAAAACACAAATGGTGTAGCAGCAGCCTAAATATTTTCTGCTTGTTGTGCCACCTCCACCAAAAAAAAATAAAAAATAAAAAATAAATAAAAAAAGAGGATGGGATAAAAAAACACTCTCAACACAGGTGAGGCTAAGCTTGTTGGATTCACAAATCTACAGATTCTGTTTCTGTGCAATGTGGAAGGCTGCTGGGAAAGGTGTGAGAGGGTGAGATTGTTTTTGAAAATCATCTGTCACAGCTTCTAAGAGCATTTTGATGCTATTTGCTTTCATGATGCTGTTGGAGGTGAGAACACTGATGGAATTGACTGGCACGTAGCATCGCCCCCATCTAGAACACCTGCAGCCTGGACCTGTTCTGATGACGCAGAAGCTGCAGATCTTCTCCTGAAACAGGCCAGGTGCACGCATCCTCTTCAAAGGGATCAACCATGGGATGAGGCATTAAGAGAAGAGAGAAGGACATCCTTCCAACTGTGCCTTTCTTTCAACTCCGTCGTGCACATTAGGCTTGTATCAGTTAAAGTGCAGGCAAGAAGTTTCAGGAGAAAGGGAATCAGGTGCTCATAGCATTGCTGGCAGAATTGAGAGCAGGGGGAGCTTGTGGGACGGGGGTGCTGCCTGGAAATCAGGAAACTGGAGGAACCTGCTGGAACCTGCTGAGGAACCCATCACCACCTGTGGCCTGCAGCAAGAGACTGACGGTGGACTGTGGGGACCAGGGAGGTGCAGGAAGCCCTTGCTGCTGTGGGAGAAAGGATGAGGGATGCTTATCTTCCACCTTCCAAATCTCACGGGAACACCTCTTCTAGGTGGAATCCAAGCCAGATTCGTGCTGGAAAGGGATTCTGGAAAATGTAGTTTCTATGCTTCCAGCCCCTGAGATGACCAAGGACAATTGCTGGAGGGGAGGCTATTGCTGAATGCCAAGAAGGATAGCAGGCGTAGTTCCCTACGTGGCCACTCAGCATCCATACCCACATCCTACTCATGTTAATTTCCAAAAAGCGATCATAGAAACATCATCATGCTTCCTCACAAAGGAGAAAATTTCACCTCCACCCCCAAAGAAAGGGTCCAAGTATCCATCCCTGAGTAATGGTCACCCTCCATATTCAGTAAAAATCACCCTCGGATAGACTGTGGCCGAAAGACTAAACCCCTAGGTTAGCCACAGTCAATACACCTTATATAAAATAGGAGGGACGAGGAGAACAGGCAAAAGAGACACTGGGACACATATGTAAAAAAAATACACAGTAAAGAAACAAGAAATGATGTGTAGGTCCTAGAGTCCTCATTTCTACAAGTGGTCACAGGCTTTTGTGACGTGATTTTAGGTGTCCGCTTGACTGGACTGAGGAATGCCTGGATCTCTGGAATTGCTTCTAGGTGTCTGTGAGGATGTTTCCTGGGGAGACTGGCATGTGAGTGGACTGAGAAAGACCCCTCTCGGTGTGGATGGGCACAATTGGGACAAACAGGTGGAACGATTCTCACTTTCTCTTTTTCTCTCTCTTTTTCTGTCTCAGTCTCTGTTCCCTGTGAGGATACAGTGAGCTGGTGAGGATACAGAGAAACTGGATCACTCATACCTTGCCTGTGCGAATATAAAATGGCACAGCCACTCTGGAAAGCAATTTGACAGTTTCTCACAGAAATAAATATGTAATTCTCCTCCTATCTTTGGACATCAGATTCTAGGTCCTCTGGCTTTTAGACTCTGGAGTTGCACCAGAGTCCTGGGAACTAAAGGGCCTTTGGCCTCAGACTGGGGCCACATGGTCTGTTTCCCTGGTTCTGAGGCCTTTGAACTTAGACTGAGCCACACTGCCAGCTTCTCCAGTTCTCCAGCTTGCAGATGGCCTATTGTGGGACTTCTCTGCCTCTGTGATCATGTGAGGCAATTCTGGTAACACAGCCTCTCTCAAATATCCTATTGGTCCTGTCTCTCTGGAAAACCTAACGCAGCCCTATCGGGTATTTATAAATTCCTGGCCAGGCATGGCGGCTCACACCTGTTATCCCAGCACTTTGGGAGGCCAAGGCAGGTGGATCACCTGAGGTTGGGAGTTCAAGACCAGCCTGGCCAACATGCCGAAACCCTATCTCTACTAAAAATGCAAAAATTAGCCAGGTGTGGTGGCATGTGCCTGTAGTCCCAGCCACTCAGGAGGGTGAGGTAGGAGAATTTCTTGAACCTGGGAGGCAGAGGTTGCAGTGAGCCAAGACTGCATCACTGCACTCCAGTCTGGGTGACAGAGTGAGACTCTGCCTCAGAAAAAGAAAATATTGTCTTCCCACTACATTCCATGCTCTTGCTGCTCTCAGTCATTGCAGTTCCACCCAACATCTCATTCCTGAAGGGCCTGTGCTCTAGGTGGTCCTGCCTGTTTTGAGATTGCTATGGTTTTCCATGTGCAAGTCCTAAGAAGAACCCCCAGAAAGTCTGTGGGCATCTGCTATTCTCTTCCCTTCCCCTAGGGCGGCAGCCATGTTCCTCTTATAGAACTACCGTCACTGGGCTCAGCCAGCATGGGGGCAGGGGGTGGCTTTCTTTGCCTTTGGAGGCCCAAGGAGTCTCAGATTCTTATGCTACAGGCTTCACTGCCAGCATTGTTTCTTTGGAAACCAAGACCACTAATCTACAGAGTTGAGAGCTACTGAGATGAGAGGCAAAAATTTGTTGAGTGGATGGTTCAGTGTTACAGGGAGGGGCCACTTTCACTTTCACCCCTTAGTTCCCAGATCCACTTATTGTGGTGAGGGGAAAAGCAACACCACATATTGGTTACTGGTCCAGACCTTACACTGCATCTTACAGACGCAGACTTCAACTTGGCAAGGTGCTGTCTCCCGTGGGCGCCATCACCGAGTCTTCCATCGGCCATTGCTCACTGGAACTAATAATAAGACTGATAGTGTAGCTGCCGTGATCAAGTCAGTGTGACATTGACAGAGAGAGAGACACACACGGATCAATGGAAAAGAACAGAGAACCCAATAGTTACGTCCACATAAATAAGCCCAAATGATTTTTGGCAAAGATGCAAAAGCAGCTCATAGGAGGAAGAACAGCCTTTCAAGAAAAGGTGTGAGAGCAGCTGGACATCCATAGACAAGAAGAAAAGAAAGAAAAACATAAAAATCGAACCTCGACCTAAATCTCACACCTTATGCAAAAATTAACTCAGAATGGATCATGGGCTAATGAAAAACGAAAGCCATAAAACTTCTAAAAACAAACATAAAATGAAGTCTTTGGAGTTGAGGGCCAGGTGAACATTCTTAGACACAACATCCAAAGCACAACCCATACAAGAAAGAATGGACACATTGGAGCTCATCAAAATACGAAACTGTTGTTCCGTGAGAACATGTATGAAGAGGATGAAAAGAGAAGCTACAGGCTAAGAACGTACTTAATAACCATATACCCAATAAAGATTTATACTTAGAATATTTAAGAACGTCTCAAAACTCAAAAGTAAAGAAAAAATCCAATTAGAAAATAGGCAAAGTAGGCCAGGTGCGGTGGCTCACGCCTGTAATCCCAGCACTTTTGGAGGCTGAGGCAGGCGGATCACAAGATCAGGAGTTCGAGAACAGCTTGGCCACTATGGTGAAACCTCATCTCTACTAAAAATACAAACATTAGCTGGGCGTGGTGGCAAGTACATGTAGTTCCAGCTACTTGGGAGGCTGAGGCAGGAGAATTGCTTGAACCCGGGAGGTGGAGGTTGCAGCAAGCTGAGATCATGCACCACTGCACTGTGGGCTGGGCAATAGAGAGAGAGTGTCTCAAAAAAAAAAAAAAAAAAAAGAAAAGAAAAAAAGAAAACGATATAAAAAGAAAATAAAAGAAAATAGGCAAAGTACGTGAAGGGACATTTTGCTGAAGAGGATATACAGATGGCAAATAAATGTATGAAAAGATATTTAACATCATTAACCATAATGAAAATGTAGATGAAAACCACAGCAAGACATCACTACACACCTGTCAGAATGGGTGAAGTAAAGAAATAGTGATCACACCAAATGCTAGTGAGGATGCAGAGAAACTGGATCACTCACACCTTGCCTGTGGGAATATGAAATGGTACAGCTACTCTGGAAAACAGCTTGGCAGTTTCTCATAAAACGAAATATGCCATTACTACACTAGACACCCAACAGTTGTGCTCTTAGAAATTTATCCTAGAGAAATGCAAACTTACATTCCCACAAAAGCCTATCCGTGAATCTTTACAGCAGGTTTATCAAGAATAAGCCCAAATTGGGAAAATCCATCTATCTTTTAGTAGGCGAATGGTTAAGCAAGTTGTGACATATCATATCATGGAATACAACTAGACAACTGAAAGGAATTAATTGTGGATAGGCATAAATGTGAATGAATTTTCAGGGAATTATGGGTGGAAAAAAGCCAATACCAAAAAGTTACGTATTTTTGTATGCATGAGCCTGTTCATATATCATTGTGGAAACGACAAATTTATAGAAATGAAGAACAGATTAGTGGTTGCCAGATGTTAAGGAGTGGAGTGAGGGTGGGAGATGGATGTGGTTATAAAAGAATAGCGCCAGGGTTGCTTCTGATGGCTCTGTTCTCTGTAACGACTGTGACGGTGGGTACGTGAACCTGCACACGTGATGCAGTTTGCACATACCACCCACACAGGAGGACAAGCAAACTGATGAGTAGAGTGGATGGGTTAGATCAATGTCACTTTCCTGGTTGTGATATTCCCTTTAGTTTTGCAAGATTTTATTACACCAGAGGAAATGGATAAAGTATACACAGGATCTTTGCACTATTATTTTTTATTGTACTTTAAGTTCTGGGGTACATGTGTTGATCTTGCAAGATTGTTGCATAGGTACACACATGCCATGGTGGTTTGCTGTCTCCATCCCCCGTTACCTACATCAGCCACTTCTCCCAGTGTTATCCCTCCCCAACCTCCCCACCCCCCCGCTGTCCCTCCCCTGGCCCTCCCCTGGCCTTCCCCTGGCCCCCTACCCCGCAACATACCCCTGTGTGTGATATTCCCCTCCCTGTGTCCATATGTTCTCATTGTTCAACATCCGCCAATGAGTGAGACCATGCAGTGTTTGGTTTTCTGTTCTTGCTTCAGTTTGCTGAGAATGATGGTTTCCAGATTCATCCATGTCTCTACAAAGGACATGAACTCATCATTTTTTATGGCTGCATAGTATTCCATGGTGTATATGTGCCACATTTTCTTTGTCCAGTCTATCACTGATGGGCATTTGGGTTGGTTCCAGGTGTTTGCTATTGTAAACAGTGCCGCAATGAACATACGTGTGCATGTGTCTTTATAGCAGAACAATTTATAGTCCTTTGGGTATATACCCAGTAATGGGATTGCTGGGTCAAATGGAATCTCTACTTCTAGGTCCTTGAGGAATTGCCACACTGTCTTCCACAATGGTGGAACTAATTTACACTCCCACCAACAGTGTAAAAGTGTTCCTATTTCTCTACATCCTCTCCAGCATCTGTTGTCTCCAGATTTTTTAATGGTCACCATTCTAACTTACAACTGCATGTGAATTTACAGTTATCTCAAAATAATTTAATTTTTTAAAAAAAGGATGGTGGAATGGGTGGTAAGAACAGTAAACCTCTAACATGGCCCCATGACTCACTTATGCTATAAAATATCAGTGTTTCAGTAGCTATTTGTTAGATGGCTGGCTGGCGGGCTGAATGATCACGGTAGGCTCACACCCTTCTCTCCCAGTGTCTGCCAGAACTGTGCATTTGATCTACCCTGAGTCATTTTTTTTTTTTATTTTTTTGAGACGGAGTCTGCTGGAGTGCAGTAGTGCGATCTCTGCTCACTGAAACTTCCGCCACCCACGTTCAAGCAATTCCCTGCCTCAGCCTCCCGAGTAGTTGGGATTACAAGTGCCTGCCACTACATCTGGCTAATTTTTGTATTTTTAGTAGAGATGGAGTTTCGCTATGTTGGCCAGGCTGGTCTTGAACTCCTCACCTTGTGATCTAGCCACCTCGGGGTCCCAATGCCCTGAGATTTAAATTTGCATTAAGTTTCAATTATTTTGACAAAATAAGTGAAATATTTTTTAAGAATAAAAGGTAAATAATTAACTTGTACATATGAAGGTTATTAATTGTTGTGTGATATATCTCCTGCCACCTTAATGTATTACGTGTTAGTTTGCATCTCTTCCTTGGATATTCCCTTAAAAGGAGGTTTGCATGAAGATAGTGGCATGGCTAGTGGAAATATAAATTTATATTATTTTCTTGGGAGGTAACATGACAACGTGAATAATAATTTTAAAAAAACCCTGAAAATAACAATAACAAAAAACCGCTTAGTCTAACAATCCAACGTCTATGAATTTATCTTGAGAAAATAATTGGACAGGTGTGCAAAGATGTATGTGCAAGGTTATTGACTAGTATTGTTTATAACGGTGAAAAAATTGTAATAAGAAAAATGTCCAAAACAGACAAAAACAACTTAAATGAATTGTGGTACAGTGAAACAACTGAGAAGGTCATAGCCATTAAAAATGGCACTGTGGTTCTGTATTTGCTAAAGTGAGAAGTTGTTTCAGAGTAGGTGACCTAAAAGAATCCATAGTTATTTGCAAAATACTGAGGTTATGTGTAGGGGGATACATAAGCACGAAAATAGGACATTGTATGGAAGGGTAAAGACCCCAACTGCAACTGTGTCCTGGAGATTTCAGCTAATTATGTAGTTTAAAAATGTATCCCTTTGAGTATTTATAACTATTTTCTTTAATAATTACTTGCATACATAAAAATATTAACATCTCCTGAGTTATTGTGTATGAGGAATTTTCGTTTTGTTATCTTCTGTATTTTCTAATTTGTAATAAGTTTACTATAAGGAAAAACTGAATAAAAACAGCAACATTGATTAAATACGATGAAGAAAGACAATCTAATTCTGACTTCAGAATGAACCATGCTGCCAACATCTAGCTGAGCCGATCCCAGCTTCAGGCAGGTGTATTCAGGGGAAACAAATGAAGAGGTAGGGTTGATGTCCATTCCTAGGAGCTGGACATTTAGTTAGGCCAAGAAAAAGGGATGGCTCAGAGCTCTTTGAGGGCAGAGAACACGCCTGCTTCATTCACTAGTAGGTCTCTGTATGGGGCTCAATACCAGGCTTGCCAAAACATTTGTTGAGTGAAGAAAATGAAATGATGTCACTTGCTCAGGAAGGACTTTGGACTGCCTGCTCTGTGCCAGGCATGGTACTTTGTGCTTAGGAAGCCGTTGTGAACAGGGGAGCCACGGTCTCGGCATCCAGTAGGGGAATAAAGAGGCCAACCACAGAGCAAGGCATGGGAAGAAACTAACCAGGACATGAGACAGATGACAGTCCTGTGGGGCCACAGCAGGAAAGGGCTTTCTGGAGAGGAAACGTTCAAACCACGCTGGCCTGCTGAGTCACCACCAGACACAGGATGACCTTGGAGGGGCACATTCTAGGGAAAGCAAAGAGAAAATTAATAGCTTTGAGGAAGAAATGACTTCAGGGCTTGGGAACAGAGAGAGGCCCGGTGCGGCCAAGGTGCTGGGGTGAGGGATGTAGGCTGCACTTGGCCTTGCGGAGTTTGGGCAACTAGAGCAAAGAGTTGGGCTTTATTCTAGGTGATATGGGAAGCTATTGGAGAGCTTAAAAAAGCTTTTAATTTTATAATGGTTTTGGATTTACAGAAAAATTGCAAATATACCACCGACTTCCTACATACCCCTTACCCTGTTTCCCTCACTATCAACTTCTTACGTTTAAATGATGTGTTTGCCACAGTTAAGAAACTAGTGTAGGTATGGTTTTACTCACTTTCATTCATGTCTTTTTTTTGTTTCAAGACCCCATCCAGGGCACCACCTCACACTCAGTCATCATGTCTCTCCAGGCACCTCTGGGCTGCGATGGTGTCTCAGACTTTCCTCATTTTTGATGATTTCTAGGCATCCTGGCCAGGTGTCCTTCAGTTGGAATTTGACTGATGTCTTTCTCACGGTTGGACTGGGGTGATGAGTGTTCAGGGAGGGACCCACAGAGGTGGCAGGGCTGTGATCATATCAAGTTTCCCGCTGTCAACACACCGTTGCTGGTGATAGAACCTTGGCCACCTCATGGGTGAGGGCAGACATTGGAGAGATTTAATAGGTGAGGTGACCTGGTTAGCTACAACCTTTAAAAGGGTCAGTTGGGCCAAGGGAACTAGGTAAAGTGAGTAAAGCTAGAAGGATGAAGGCAAAGCCATGTTGGTGACAGTGGGTGACCAGGTGGACTTGAGATGCAGTATGTGCAGGGGTGAGGCTGTGAGAGGCTCTGAATGCCAGGCTAGGGAGTTGGCATTTTATCTCAGTAGACTTCAAGCACTGACCTCAGAGTTCTGCCCTCAAATAGAACGTTACAAAAAATAGCCAAAAGCAATACAAAACCTAAAGATGAATTTCCTGTGAGGGAAATGGACACCCTGAGTGCAGCCCCACTGGAGGCTCTAAGACTCCTAAATGGAACCTCCTGGGTGGCTGAGGGCAAACCGTCAGCAAGGCATGTGATGGGCATGGCGAGTAAGTGAGGCTCCTCCCCTCCTCCGGGTAGGAAGCACCCATACCTGGATGAGGTGGGCAGAATGGAAAGTGTGAGGAAGGTAGGAAGGGCCGAGGTCAGTGTGCCTGTTGGCGGAGGTAGGGGCCAGGATGATGCTGACATTGACAGCCGTGAGAAGCCAGCACCCCCACGTGGGGAGGGAGGCATGGGCACCGAGGTCCCTTTAGAGGCAAAGGTGGGACACCTCTGTTCCTGGGCTCCCCAGGCTTTGGGTATCCTCTGGACCTGGTCTCAGGAGTAGTTCAGGCTGGAGACTCAAGACTGCAGCAGACACTGTGGCGAAGGGAGATGCACCTTTGTGTGGAGTTTGGCCACCAGTGAGCTGCATATTGAACTGAGAAACCTTCTCCTGGACGCATGTTTCTGTTCACGTGAAGGTTTTTGTGATGTGGTGGTAGACAGAGCCAGATAATGACCAAAAATGATTGCTCAAGAGGCTATCTTGTTAAATATTTAATGTGCAATCACAGCTGCTTGCTGTGGAGCTCCTTCTCTGTCTGAGATGAGTTGGGCAAGCCAATTTAGTAATGAGATCATTATAATCCTGACCTCCTCGGAAGGATCCTTCACACCAGAGCAAGCCACTTCTCTGAATCCTTTCCAACTCTTCCCAGCAGGAATTTAGTTCTCACAGCTCTGAAAGGAATCCCCTTTCCTGTTTCTCCTCTCCTCCTGACCTCACTCTCACTGCCTTAGCAAAGCTGTTCCATCCTTCCAGACACCTTCGTGATGCCTTGGCTTCATCTCACAAATGAAATACTGAACACCTGCTACACCCACATACGAGCTTCTTTCTTTCAGGGACAGAGCTGGGGCCTGGTGTCAGCTCATAAGGAGCTCACAGTCTTCTGCTGGTCCTTGGACCAACAGAGTCAGAAATAGCAGAGGTGCTTCTGAGCTTGTAGAATGTTCTGGTGCCCACCTCAGATCTTTGAATCAGACACATTGGGGCCAGAGTCTGGCCTCCTTCTAATACACAAGACTCCTGGGTTGGTTGGGGGCTCACCTTTACACCAAACTCCTAGAGTGCTTGGTGGTTTCACCCTCTGTGGTGGTTGATCTTAGGTGTCACCTTGACTGCACCTCTGGGTGCCCAGATTAAACATTGCTTCTGGGTGGGTCTGTGAGTAGGCTTCCTGAAGAGATTAGCATTTGAATCGCTGGACTCAGCAGAGTAGGCTGACCTGCCCCATGGGGATGGGCATTACCCAATTTGTTGAGGGTCTGAATAGAACAAAAGGTAGAGAAAGGAGGGATTCGCCCCTTTTTTCCTGCTTCCCTGCTTGAGCTGGGACAGCTCATCTCATCTTCTCCTGCTATCACAATAGGATTTACACCTCAGCTCCCCTGGTTCTCAGGGCTTTGAACTCCAATTATACCCCGGGCTTTCCTGGGTCTCCAGCTTGCTCAGGGCAGACTGTGGGACTTCTCAACCTCCATCACTGCACGAGTCAATTTCTTATAATAAATCTCCCCTCACCCATATGTGTATGTGTATATATATGTATAATATATCCTATTGGTTCTGTTTCCCTGGAGAACCCTGACTAAACAACCTTCTTAGAGAATATAGAACGTAGACCTTGCGTGAATATGTCCTCCCTTTTGCTAGGTTGTCTTTTGTGAACCCTGAAAGAGCCAGTTCTCCAAAACAGCTCCTGAGCATCTAACTAGGCCTAGTCTCCAAATAGAGCCAAGCAGCCATTTGCTGACTGGAGGTCACACACATACTCTGGGTTCCAGGAAAACTCACACCCTTGCTGTGTAACTTAGGGACATTCAGAGCTGTCTTTTCCTGTTCGTGCTGCCTGAATCAATAGCTGTGGGAAAACCTTATTTTGCCTCCTAGACTGAGCAATAGACTGTGACAGCATCAGCCAGTCAGAACTGTACAGTTTACATCCCACATCTGCATCCGTGGGCCAGAGTGGGAAGCTGGGTGGGAGTTTTCTCCATCAAAGACAACTATTCTTTTGGTTCTTTCTGGGCCTTACCTCTGTTTTGTACTGAAGGCTGCGTCTCCCGAGTTTGCAAACTGCTTATGGAAATAAAGTCTCTCTTATCCTAATGCTTCTTTCTCAGTTGTCTGGTTAATACTTGTACATGGTAAGCACTCCGTCTGTATTTGTTGGGCAGATGTGTGTGTGGATGATGGCTAAACTTTCTCAGCCAGAGTGGGCACCTCCTCTGGGGCAAGGAGTCAGTGACATGTAGGTACCTGAAGCCCTGCCATGGGGACATGGCTGTGATTGTCCGTGGACCACGTTAACTGAACTTCTGGTCTAACACATGGTGTAGGCGTCTTCCTAGGAAACTCTGGAAAAGCAGCGGGTGGGACTGTCTCTCAGCAGTGATGAGAAACAATAAGAGGACAAAATGTGGTACTTTACACAATGGAGTACTATGCAGCCATAAAAAAGAATAAGGTCCTGTTATTTGCAACAACATGGATGGAATTGGAGGGCATCATCTTAAGTGAAATAAGTCAGGCACAGAAAGACACACATCACATGTTCTCACTTATCTGTGGGATCCAAAAATCCAGACAATTGAACTCATGGAGATAGAGGGTAGAAGGATGGATACTAGAGGCTGGGAAAAGTAGTGGGGGTGAGGGGAACAGACATGGGGATGAATAAGACCTAGTGTTTGACAGCACAACAGGGTGAGTGGAGTCAATGACAATTTAAGAGTACATTTAAAAATAACTAAAAGAGTATAATTGGATTGTAACATACAGGACAAATGCTTGAGGAGATGGATATGCCATTTTCCATGATATGATAATTGTGCATCACATGCATATATCAAAACATCTCATGTTCCTCATAAATATATACACCTACTGTGTGCCCATAAAAATTAAAAATTAAAAAGATATGACTCAAAGTCCAGATATAATTTTAAAAAGAGGAAATTGTCTTTGTATGGAGGCCAGCTGCAGAAAGACACTGCATCAGGCACTTGGCAATCTTGTTTTCAATAACTTCTCAACCCTGTGGAGTAGACCCTATGGCCCCATTTTACAGATGAAGACTGAGGCTCAGAGAAATTACAGCTCCAGCTTTGTCAGGAGGACCATTAGAGGCCCAGTGGCTGGAGGTCTGAACATTTAATGGAAGGATTTGAATAACCATGGAAGTTAGCCTGGAGAGAGATTTGGGAGGCAGGTGAGCCTAGCGTTAGCTGTGGGGGCAGATGCCTTCCCCATGTGTGCAGAAGACTGGCCCAAGTGACCATGATGCAATGGCTCCTACCTGCTTCCTAATGGACCTCAAAGAATTAAATAGCTAGGACAACAGTGAATGCTGTCTCTCAGACCCTGGACTTTTTCAGGACTACCTGGCCTTTCTTTGTCCCTGTTCAGCTTCGAGTCAAGTCAGCTCAACCCTGATTGAGCACCAGCAATGAGTCATATCTGTGAAGGCGACACAGCTCCTGTCCTTGAGGAGCTTTGAGTCTGGCGACTGTCACTTTAACGAAGTTGGGATGGACACAGTCATATGTATATGCCAGATATGAGGCTTTGTTCTCATTACAATAATTGCCCTGCATTATTCTAGCAATTAAGCTTCTCGATGTGTGTAGATGAGTGTTCCAAATTTTTTATGTCCTGTACCGAACACAATGTTAATATTTGATAGCAGTCCTAAAAAATTAAATAATTATACAAACTGCATCAGGATAGCATAATATTACCAATCAGAGTGATGTGGCTTCATGATCCAGTGTGATGTCATATGACTCTACAAATTAGGAAGCATGTCAGAGGAGGAAACCACATCCTTTATTGCTTTGCCTTCAATAGCTTAAAACTGGTCTTTTCCGTGAGCCAACAGCTATCTCTTCCTGTTTAACAATGCTCCTCCAAGCTCAGTTAAGCTAACTAAATGATATTGCCCTCGAACCTGCAAGTGCTTGGTGCCAGGACAGGGGCACAGGGAAGGGCAGAAGGGGAGACTAGATGTTGGTTGAGGCATTGATTTATGGGCATGACCTTCCATGTGCCCCCAGGATGGCTGAGACCAGGGTTTGATGAGACGTTCGAAGCTGACAAGCAAAGATTCTATCCTCTGGAGGGGTGAGCCCTATTATTAAGTTGGTGCAAAAGCAATTGCAGTTTATGCAGTTGTGATGGCAAAAACAGCAGTTACTTTTGCACCAACCTAACAGCACACAGAACAGGTGCAGGTGTACACCGCCAGGGCAGGTGCCCGTGATGTGAGCAGAACAAACTCAGATGTCTCCGACCTGTGCAGAGTAGAGAAGCAGAGCTAAGTGAGGAAAGTGAGATTACTATCACACGGATGCATGTCTTAGGTTTTCTGATTCAATTCCTTATGAATTTCATTAAGTAATCAAAGTGCTAACCGTGAAATGTCATCGGGTGGTGGCAGCATCCACTCCCCAAAATGCATTTTGTTCAAACCTAGTATGTGCCGGGTATTCTGGGCACATAGCAGGGACTAAGGCAAAGAGTCTCTGGCGTGGTGGAACTTAGGGGCTAATGAGGTGGCAGGTGCTTACATTTTAGAATCTGTTGTGAAGAATAGCTAGTGGTAAATGATATGGTGATAATTAACAGAGAAAAACTTTCCTCTCCAAGTTATATTAGAAAATAAATATTAAAATAGTTATTAAATAAGCAAAAGATAAGATTGCATTTAGTTATACAATTAAGTAGAGGCTTGAAAATATTTTTTAGCTTTGTGCCACCAAAATTGTATGAGGATGCAAAAACCACAAATACAGAAAAGAACTTTTCTGTTTGAACAGAAACGAGGACAGTAGGGAGGCCCTTCCGATGCAGGCCTGGCCTTTAGGGACTAGACAGAAGACAGCTGGAGAAACACCCACACCACGCGCGCTTTCACCTGCCACTGTGGGCGGAGACTTAGGCTCACAGGCAAACCTCTTTCAGGTTCTGGTCAGGGTGCTGCCTCCCCATCCACTGGGAGCCCTTTCGCATTTCAGATGCTCCCAGGCTCTCCCCAAGTTTAGGACTTAACTCAGCAGTCTTCGGGGCCCCTGGCTAAGGGTCTCCAAAAGGACTGCTGCCGGTGGGCCGGTTCAGGGTCTCGACTTCGCCATGCGAAAGAACTTGAGAGCAAGTACAGAGTAAAGGTAAGCAAGGGAGCTGATTGCACAGCAATCTGATCAGCTCTGCCGGCCGATCTGAGCGGCCGCTCAAAGGTGAGGCAGAGCTGGCTGACACTGGGGAACCCCCTTTATGGGAGTCTTATGTGATTATCCAGGAAGGGCTGGGAAGGGGTGTACATACAGGAGCTGGACACCAGAGCAGCTTCTGCCGAGGCCTCCTGTGCAGGCCTGACCTTTAGGGACTACACATTTCTTTGCATGGTTGTCAGGTGGGACATTCCATTCTCCTGTAGTACATGCACCGCATGTCTCATTAGCATCGGGAACCTCCACCCAGCGGCCTGTTCTTTACGATTATAATGAGCGCAGGTCAGCCAAGGACACTAATCTTGGGTTTCTGCACTTGCATGAATTCGGGGATTTTTCCTTCTGCTCTTCTACCTCCTCGCTGCAGGATGGTCTACGCGCAAGCCTGGGAGGCAGCT
The DNA here is from genome assembly GCA_963573385.1 of Cacajao melanocephalus. Classification (NCBI taxonomy): domain Eukaryota; kingdom Metazoa; phylum Chordata; class Mammalia; order Primates; family Pitheciidae; genus Cacajao; species Cacajao melanocephalus. The sequence continues at coordinate 54,599 of CAUYLG010044843.1, forward strand.
TGTGCACCGTCGGGTGGCTTGTTCTCGCCAACTATTTAGCAAGTTTGCTCTCCTTTAAGTGACGCTAAGACCATCCTCTCTGACCTGCCTCAAACCCTGTGGCTCAGCTTCAGAAATCCAGCCTGGCGCTGGGCTTCCTTACAGCCTGAGGTCAAGCAGTGCCCCTGAGACTTAACTGCCCTTGGAGACAAATTTTCAGCAACAGAAAAGAATGAAAATAAAGTTCACATAAGGGCCAGTGCTGTTGGCAATGAGAAGATCCTGTGACTATTTTTATTACCACTTCAGCGAGAAGGAGGTGACCTTTCATTCTCATTTGTCTCTGATATTTTACTTTCTGCAACTATTACCGGTAAGAACATCTTAGAGCATTTGAAAAGCAGAGAAAATGTTTAATGAAAACCACAACCACAGCATCTTCATGTTAGCACCATTATTTTGTTGTAATTCCTTCCAGTATCTTTTCCCAATGTTTATTACTTGTTGCATATTTGCAGTTGTCCTCAGTAAAATTCTGTCATGATTTTTAACATACCTTAAGGTTTTTATCTGCATGTGGCTGAATTTCTTCAGAAAAGTTATTTTAAAGGCTACTCAGCACTGAGCAGTTGGCATTCATGTAGGTGGCCACTCTCTGACGCCTATTTTGCTTCCATCTGTTGGGAAATGAACCCGGTGGAGAATATTTTTCTTCTGCTAACAACAACATCCGTTAGGACAGATTTCCACATGTCGGGTTGTAGGGCCCAACGACACAAACATTGATAATAGCGCTTCATGCGTGTTGACTGATGATTTCCAAAAGCTTATTCTTCCCAGTTGCTAGTTTGCCAGATGCTTCCAGAAATAGATAGGAATGCCAATTTTTCATCACACTGTTGCCAGCAGTAGGTATGTCCACTACATTTTAATGCTAGCGTAATAGGCAAAGGGGATCTGCTGTCTATTTCACCATCCATTTCTTTGCATGGTTGTTAGGTGGGACATTCCATTCTCCTGGAGAGGCTAGATTGCTGTGTCTCCTGGGGGGCCCTGGCAGAAGCTGCTCTGGTGTCCAGCTCCTGTGGGAAGCCTCCTCAATCCCCCACTATTGGAACAGACTTCTGCCCTTTAAACATCCCTAACGTCATGTGTGGCCCTTTGCTATGACACAATTGTTCCCCATTCTGTATTGTCATGAGGCCGTCTATACCCTTTCTCGCTCCTGGGCAGAGTGCCAGCTTTGCAGGGGATAGAGATGTGTGTTACTCTCTCAGTCCCCTGCCTTGTCCAGCACAGCACTGTGTGTGCCACAGAGGCCCTATAGTGCTTGATCAAAAACTAACAATGATTAAACAAGAATTATGAATGGGTAAAACATTTCCATGATGAAACCTCAACATTTTAACATTCATGAGTGGATGTGGGGTAAACGCACCTGATAGTAATAACTTAAGCACAACCTTAGAATGACCCTGTAGGGCAGATGTGCCTAAATGTGTGTTCCATGCTAGGGAATCCAGGAGTGGCCCAGTGAGAGATTCATTCCATGTCTATGAGAAACGTCTGAGCACCAGGCCTGTTCTGTGGAACGTGGGCCATACAGGGGATTGAGGCCCTGAGTTTGAGAGTGGATGAAGGTTGCCAGGTAGAGGTTATTAGGACGGTGTTCAGTGAACATACCATGTAAACTGCATGCTGTTCAGAAGAGGCTGCAGTCTTCCTGCCTGGCCTGCCACCACTGGACTATTTCTGTATATAAGGTGATATTTCCCTGTTCAGCCACCACCACTAGACACTCTCCCCCGCATGTAAACCCTTAAGAAAACCTCATGGCTTGTTTGCTCATTCTGGGTCTCTTCCTCGGCCTTCCTATTGAGGTAGATAGGGGATTGGCACAACCGTGGAACAAAGAACAACAAAAAAATTGGGCATCTTAGCTCTGGTTTTCTTTCCTCCCTGAATCACACATGAAGGGAGTCATGTGGCCTTTCAGTCTTATCCCATTTGAAAACAGAGGTTATGGGATCAAATCTCAATTCCCTTAGCTCTATGGTTAGGAGTCAAACCCCGACTTATTCATGGTGCGGTCATCAGACAGCAGAGCATACAGGGCAAGGTGGAGTGGGAAGCCGCTGGATGCTCTTCCTTCCTTATCCAAGTAGTGAAGTTAGATGGGGAGAGCTGTGGTCCTGAGTGGTGTCCGCTATGCTTATTGAATCATTTGAGTATATTTTAGGGACCCTACTATGTGCCAAGCATTGAGCTGCTTCTGATAGTGAAGGTAGAGCATGATCAAGAATAGGTGTGTTTAACAACACTGCTGTCTGAGCTACTGGTGATGTTAGGTCTTGATGTCAGGGAAGTCAGCTGATCAGAGTTACCATTCAGTATTTGGCCTGTCTAGTAATTTCTTCATTCTCTAAAGCAGTGCTTCTTCCACGCTAGCAAGCATCAGCATCTCCTGGAAGACTTATTAAAACACAGATTTCTGAGCCCACTCACAGAGTTCCTGCTTCAGTAGATCTGGGGTGAGAGATGAGTTTGCATTTCTAACACATTTGCAGGTGATGTTGCTGGTCTGGGAACCACCATTTGAGTGTCATTGCTGTTAATTGAAATAATAGCAGTTCCCATATGTTGGTGATTTATTGTCAGGTGTTCTGTCAATCACTTTACTTGCCTTATCTCAATCTCCAGAGAAACTCACACGGGAACTATTGATGGCTTTAATTTTTGAGTTGAGGTATCTGAGACTAAAAGAAGTAAAAAACCCTATTTAAGCTGGCTTAGTGAGTGAGTGGGGCTGGGGCTGGGCCCCGGTCTCTGTCTCTGGTCACTCTGCTCTCCCTGCTTGGTGCATCCACCTGGTTACCACGCTACTCTACCTCCTTGGGGACCCTTCTCCCTGATTACCAGAGTC
>CAUYLG010044847.1:0-54295 GCA_963573385.1 Cacajao melanocephalus
AGATTCAATGCTATCCCCATCAAGCTACCAATGACCTTCTTCACAGAACTGGAAAAAACCACCTTAAACTTCATATGGAACCAAAAGAGAGCCCACATAGCCAAGTCAATTCTAAGCAAAAAGAACAAAGCTGGAGGCATCATGCTACCTGACTTCAAACTATACTACAAGGCTACAGTAATCAAAACAGCGTGGTACTGGTACCAAAACAGAGATATAGACCAATGGAACAGAACAGAGGCCTCAGAGGCAACACCAAACATCCACAACCATCTGATCTTTGACAAACGTGACAAAAACAAGCAATGCGGAAATAAACGGTGTTGGGAAAACTGGCTGGCCATGTGCGGAAAGCAGAAACTGGACCTCTTCCTGACACCTTACACTAAAATTAACTCCAGATAGATTAAAGACTTAAACATAAGACCTAACCCCATAAAAACTTTAGAAGAAAACCTAGGCAAAACCATTCAGGACATAGGCATAGGCAAGGACTTCAGGACTAAAACACCAAAAGCATTGTCAACAAAAGCCAAAATAGACAAATGGGACTTAAATGAACTCCAGAGCTTCTGCACAGAAAAAGAAACAATCATTAGAGTGTACCAGCAAACAACAGAACGGGAAAAAATTTTTGCAATCTACCCACCTGACAAAGGACTTATATCCAAAATCTACAAAGAACTAAAACAGATTTACAAGAAAACAAACAAACAAACCCATTCAAAAGTGGGCAAAGGATGGCCAGGCGTGGTGGCTCACTCTTGTAATCCCAGCACTTTGGGAGGCCTAGGTGGGTGGATTACCTGAGGTCAGGAGTTCAAGACCAGTCTGACCAACATGGTGAATCCCCATCTCAAAAAAGAAAAAAAAAAAGTGAGCAAAGGAAATGAAAAGATACTTTTCAAAAGAAGACATATATGAGGCCAAAAAACATATGAAAAAATGCTCATCATCACTGGTCATTAGAGAAATGCAAATCAAAACTACATCGAGATTCTATCTAACACCAGTTAGGATGGCGATCATTAAAAAATCTGGAGACAACAGATGCTGGAGAGGATGTGGAGAAATAGGAACACTTTTACACTGTTGGTGGGAGTGTAAATTAGTTCGACCATTATGGAAGACAGTGTGGTGATTCCTCAAGGACCTAGAAATAGAAATTCCATTTGACCCAGCAATCCCATTACTGGGTATATATCCGAAGGATTATAAATCATTTTATTATAAGGACACATGCAACATATGTTCACTGCAGCACTGTTTACAATAGCAAAGACTTGGAACCAACCCAAATGCCCACTGATGATAGAGTGGACAGGGAAAATGTGGCACATATACACCATGGAACACTATGCAGCCATAAAAAATGATGAGTTCGTGTCCTTTGTAGGGACATGGATGAACCTGGAAACCATCATTCTCAGCAAACTGACACAGGAACAGAGAATCAAGCACTGCATGTTCTCACACATAGGCAGGTGTTGAACAATTAGAACACATGGACACAGGGTGGGGAGCATTACACACTGAGGTCTGTGGGTGGGGACTAAGGGAGGGACAGTTGGGGGTGGGGAGTTGGGGAGGGATAACATGGAGAGTAATGCCAGATATAGGTGATGGGGATGGAGGCAGCAAACCACATTGCCATGTATGTACCTATGCAACAATCCTGCATGTTCTTTACGTGTACCCCGGAACCTAAAATGCAATAATATATATATATATATATATATATATATATATATATATATATGTAGATAGATATTGGTTTAAGGCACACATTTGTGGTAGTTTGTTATGGCAGCCGTAGAAAATTAATGCAAACCTCTTCTGATGGGGGACTGAGGAGTCTCTCTGTGATTTTCAGCCTCACTTTTTGGTGCTTTTGGATAAGGCACTCTTTTTGGACAACTGGTCACTCTACAGAGATGGCAGTTAAGAGCATCTATCTTTTGTTCTAGGTTGGAGGGAGTAATACAATGTGCACTGAATGAAAATTTCATTGGATGTACTCACCGTGCTTACTATTCTCTTCTCCAAAAAATTTTTTTTCACTCTGCAGACTCTGAAAAGTTCATTTTCAAAGTAAGGATGGTGAGTGCTTCAGGAAGTCTCTAGAAGATTGTTATTCAACTGATCCTATACAATAGATTAAAAATAACATTGTGCTGGTTTCCTAGGGTGCTGTGACAAATTACCTCATACTGAGTTGCCTGAAAAAACAGAAGTTTATTATCTCGCAGTTCTGGATGCCAGAAGTCTGAAATCAAGGTGTTGGCAGGGTTGTGCTCCCTCTAGGACTCTAGGGCCACTTCCTTCCCCGCTTCTTCCAGCTTTTGGGGTCGGGGGAGGGCAGCAATGCTTGGCCTTCCTTGGCGGTAGACACATCACTTCAGTCTCCACCCCCTCCTCATTAAATGGTGTTCTCTCTGTATGTTTTCAAATGACTTTCTCCTCTGTGTGTCTGCGCTCCGGTTTCCCTCTTCTTATAAGGACACCAGTCATTGGATTAGGGCCTACCCTAATCCAGTATGACATCCCTTTAACTTGACAAATAACCTCTGCAAAGACCTTATTCCCATAGAAGGTCACATTTTGTGTTTTCAGGTGAACGTGAATTTAAGGTGACACAGTATTCAACCCAGTATAGACAAAATGTTTGCCTCCTACTTTAACTTTGGAAAAAAAAATAAAACATTTAGGAAAGCATTTTAAAAAAATCTAAGCTTATGGTGCTTTTCTCAGTTAAACATTTCAAAAGGTTAATCTATTGTTTTTGTCTATGTCATGCCAAGCCACAGTGGATGAGAGCTATTTATTTATTTTAAAACGAAATGAATTTTACTATTTTTGATTTGATTTTTTAGAGATGGGGGTCTCATTTTTACCCAGGCTGTAGTGCAGTGGCATGACCCTAGCTCACTGCCATCTTGAACTCCTGGGCTCAAGTGATCCTCCCACCTCAGCTTCTGAGCAGCTGGAGCTACAGGGATGTGCTGTAGACATAAATAACCACGCTCGGTTATTCATTTTTATTTTTTGTAGAGACAGGTCTCCCTATATTGACCAGGCCTGTCTCAAACTCCTGGCCTCAGACAATTCTCTAGCCTTGGCCTCCCAAAGTGCTGGGATTATTGACATGAGCAATGCACCAAACTGTAGATGAGATTTAAATCTTAACGAAAATATTTTATAATATTTTAAGGCAATAGAACAAAAATTATATTTTCATTTCATCACAGAAGGATATAATAACTAGTTTAGAGTTATAGAATGTTGGATTTTGAAAGGTGTCTGTCTCCCAGCTGTCACAAGAACCCTTCCAAGACTGTTGTTCTGTGCTCTAATAAAACACACACACTATATATATATAAACATACATGTATTTATATATCTATAAATAAAAATATGTATTTATATACCTATAAATATATCTATATATCTATAAATGCATATATATTTATATATAGTGTATATATATAAATTATATATATTAGTTTGATTGGGTCTGTATGGGATGATGTAAATGGAGAGAATTCCTAAAGCCAAAGGATTAACGACAGAAGTCTTTTTATGCAAAAAGGATGTATTTAACATTTGATTAATAGTCTAAAATTTAATTCACAATTTTGACTGTGGAAAATCAAGCACACCTCTACAAATTACATATGCCCACATTCTTAATTTGTGTGAACTTTGTTATTTTCCACTTTCACATTAAGACTCAAGTTTCAAATATTTGGATGACTAAAAACAAAAATTGTCACGAACCCTGGCTATTCAATATTTTGTATCTGCCTGAGTGTTTCATGACAGATTAATTGATAATAGATTAACATATTTTCATCAACTTTGGTTTTTTACTTAAAATGCTGTGCTTTAGTATACTTTATTAAATGCTCCAAATTACTCTTTAGTAACAATGACAGGTGGTATTAAAACATTAAATGGGCACCCTCTTCATCTCTGTTTTGTCCTTTTTAAAGTTCTCCTGCAGCCTGGAGAAGTACATTGCACCCTGAAGGAGCAGCTAATGTCTGTTTAGTGTATCTGATCTTGGATCCTGAGTTGTCTTGTTTCACCAACTTCTTAGGTTTTGCCAGAAAAATGCGATACACTTTGGAGAGTCACTAGTCATTTTACTTCTTGAGACTTCCTTTTTAAAATTTGTAATAGAGAAATCAAGCTAGTGATTCAACCAATTTATTTACATTGCAGACATGCTGGTAATTTAGGGATTATATGGTGGTTATGGACTGGGATTTTGGCTGTATACTTCTTTTTTTGTTGAAAGACATCTTTTATTCTCCTTACTCTTTCATTCCACCCGTCTTTGCAAGGCAAACAATTTTATCTGTAATCTCATTCCAGTTTTTTTCATTCTTCTCTGCTACCGCATTTCCTGTTTATGAGTCCATTCTAATTGTATGCAAGAGGCACAGCGTGGAATCATTGCACTTTGAAAATATTTTTTTGAAAATTGACCCACCATACGTACAATTGGGTCAACTGCCAAACCTTGCTGTATCTTTGGTATGCTGTCTTTTTAAGCTGTAACCTAAGTAAAATGACAGTCTTAACCCTGAGAAGCTGAACTTAGAATATATTTTATCCAAATAAATGATCTGAATTAAACAATTTGGGCTGCTATTTAACTTTATTGTAGGTATCAGGTTTAGAGGTAACCTGGCTGGTTCAGATTAAACCCAAATTCTACTATTGGGCTCTTGGCTGATGCTAATAAACCCTTAGACAATGCCATTACTCACTTCATGCTATGACACTGCAATAAAGAGAGATGTTTATAACAAAGACCACTTGGTTTTTCTGCTTTGAAAGCAGAGTAAAATGTTAATTGTAGCTTCAAGTTCTAACTTGGGTGGCCCTTCTTATTTGGATGCCATCACTGATTTCACCTTTTGCTTAGATTTTGTGAAAATCTATAACCTTTGTAATGGTGATGGCTGAATAGATCAGGCCAAGCTCTGATAGCCAATAACTTTTCATTAATGAGCAGATGAATACACAAAACCTTTAGAAAAACTCATAAGCCTCTGCACAGTTTAATACACATCTATAATGTTTCAAGAACTGTGCTAAATGGATCAGATATAGCTCTCATTTGACTCTCAGAACAACTCTTAATTGACAGATGGAAAATTGAAGCACAAAGTCGGTTTTCCAGTGCCATTTTCCACAAGGTAACATAGTAACAGCAAAGCTGGAATTTAACTTTTCAAAGCTCATGGTCTTTGCCTCTCTGTCATGAATGCATGATAGTCCTATGGGTTCAATTTTAATAAAAACAAAACCAAACCACGAGGTGTTCTTTAGCAAGAGATTCTCTCCTATGAAGATCTCAAGAGTTAAATATTACAAAAACATTAAAAACTGCAAAAATACTGCAGTGTGGTTGCTCTTCCTCATCTAGGTTTTTCCTTCTATACATGAATTTTCACTTGTTTAAATTTTAATAAATTCACTTGTTTTCTTGTGAGCACTTTGAACTTCCATCACTGATTCTATGTTCATTAATGCTCCAAAGTTCTTAAGAGTTATCATCACAATTTAATGTAAATGTTTGAGATAAAAATACTACTATATGCTGGTTTCCATAAGTGTGTCCTCATATTTCCCATCTTGCCATTGTTTCTATTAAGGCCTGGCATGAAGCTTTGCAGAAAGTAACACTTGCTCATTGTTCACCGTGCTCTTCTGACCCACTTGGTTTATTCTAGCTCTTCAATGCTTTCTGACTTTTTCTCAAAGTCTTCTGATCTTGTTATTAGTTCTCCCATTTCTTGTTTCTTCTCACTCTTGGACTTGACACTGTCTCCTTGGATATTGGCTTTCTTCCCTCTAACCATAATTTGTGTTCATTCTCAATAACATTTTCTCATACTGTCTTGGAAAAATAATCTTAGTAGCACATTAGTGGATAACATTCCTAACCAAGCTTTTATTTTGACTGCTCAAAGAAAAGACAGTCAACATTCATTCTGAATTTTTTTTTAAAGTTTTAAAAAGGTATCTTCTTGTTTAGTATCCTATATTTTTAAAAATCCATTAAACTTGGAAGTCAATTGGAATGTCACATAATAGTTTTCTAACACTACCTTGACTTCCCTTCTTAATGTATCCTCTTAATGATTATTATTTATATACCAGACTATTCCAGTGGGTTACTACTTTCTGAAGCAGCCAATCCATTTTGTATTTCACTCTTTTGGAATGCTTTTTCTTATATTAAACAAAATTATATTTCATTGATCTAAATTCTAAGCCGTGCAACCACATGGAACAAGTCAATTTGCACTTGTTCAAGACAACATTTCAACGTTTGTCAATAACTTTCATTATTCTAAGTATTTTCATTTATTTTTGTCATTCCTCATGGGAGCTGGTTTGGGAACCTTCATGTCTTTTTCTCTTGTCTTGTGGAATGGAAGGACTCTACTCTTGAAACACTTATTTTAAATGAACTATCTTGAGTTTCAATGTGATCTGCTTGGAATAGAGTGAACCTGTGTCATAGTTAATTTCTCTCTCCCTGCCTGTACCTATGACTTCACGGGAAGTTTCCTACAATCAGTTGACAAAGGAAGAGAAGACAAAGGCCTGGTGATATGCAGGCACCACGCAACAGTGGATGCTTCTGCATTACAGCTCCTCTCTGAGATAATGCTGAAGCACAGTGGTGAAGGAAAGTCTCTTCAGTGAGCAGAACTTTGAGAAGTGAAATGGTTTCTCACATTGCTTGGAAAATGAAAAGGCCAGATGCGTGATTATATGATTTGTGGGCTGTTTGCCAATGTTTTCACTGGACAGTTGGAGACCTGGAAGGAACATGGTTGAAATATTGGTGACAAAGAAATCTGGGTAAGAGATATGTTGAAAGACCTCTCTGAATGGGCAAACAATGTGAAGATATTTGTGTATCATGTGGATGCTCACCAAAGAGTGACTGCAGCAGAGGAGGATTTTAATAAAGTGGAGCAGATGATCTGTTCTGTGGTTGCCAGTCAGCTTATTTCTTTAGCCATCAATTTCATCACTCAATGGGCTCATAAAAAAGGTAACTATGGTGGCAGGGATAGTGGCTTTGTGTGGGCTCAGCAACATGGACTCACCATGGCCAACCTGGCTCCAGCCACTGCTGATACCCAATCTGCCAGCAGCAGAGACCAACACTGAGACTGCTGAGATGGCCTCATTCCCTGGGGTGACCAGCCAGCTGCCTGGTGGCCAGTTGATTACACTGGATCCATTCCAATATGAAAAGGGGAATGTTTTGTTTTTACTGGGATAGGTAATTTAGATATGGATTTGTCTTCCATGCCTGTAGTGCTTTTGACAAAATTACCAACTGTGGCTTAGAATGTCTTACCTGTCATCATGGTGTTCCACTCGGCATTGTTTAAGATCAAGGAACCTACTTCACAGCAAAAGTTCAGCGATTGACCCATGGCAGTGGAGTTCACTGGTCTTACCATATTTTCTACTGTCCTGAAGCAGCTGGCTTGATAGAATGGTGGAATGGCCTTTTGAAGACTCAATTACTTGGTTGTTGAAGACTCAATAGCCAAGCGGCAATGTCTCGGCTGGCACCGTAGTTGCCCAGGGGTGAGGTCATACAGGAGGCTGTATCTGCTCTGAATCAGTGTCCAGTATATGATGCTGTTACTCTGACAGCCAGGGTTCATCATCTAGAAATTAAAGGATGGTAATGGAGTGGCACCACCCACTATTACCTCTAGTGACCCACTAGCACAATTTTTGCTTCCTGTTTCTGTGACTTTATGCTTTGCTGGCTTAACAGATTTAGTTCCAGAGGGAGAAATTCTTCCACCAGTAAATACAACAATAATTCAATTGAACTGGAAGTTAAGAGTGTGAACTAGCCACTTTGGGCTCCTCATGCCTCTGAGTTAACAAAGTGGGAGTTAAGGAATCGACTGGGCTGATTGATTCTAGTTGCCAAGGAGAAAATTGAACAACTACTTACTCTACAATAAAGGTAAAAAAGAGTATGGTTTGAAATATAAGAGATCCTTTAGGGTATCTCTTATTAGTATCATGCTATGTGATTAAGGTAAATGGAACACTGCAACAACCCAATCCAGGCAAGACAACAGATGACCCAGACCCTTTAGGAATGAAGATAAAGAACCCCAGCAGATAAAGAACCAAAATTAGTTGAAGTGCTTGCTGAAAGCAAGGAAAATATGTAATGGGTAGTGGAAGAAGGTAATACAAATACCAGCTATGATCATGTGATTAGTTGCAGAAAGAAGGACTATAATTGTCATGAATTTTCCTCCTTATTTTGTTATGAGCATCTGATGTGTCTGTATTTGTTTTTCTTTTTCTTCTCACTCTTATTCTCTTATCATGTAACATAAGACATATTGATTTTATATCATAGTGTAAAGTATTGTTAATTTGACACCATAGTATTTAAGTTACAGGATGAAAAGAAGAAGAGTAATCTTCACTCAAGGACTTTACCTCCTCTTTTGGGAAAGGGGTTAGTGCATTTTGGGTTGTAAGCAGGATAGTTCTATCATGTTAGGTGGAATTATGACCTTATTATTGTCTTTATCTGGAGATTAAGTGCGGTTTAAAGGAATGTGTGTGAATACCGAGTTGATGAAGGGGACCTGTGATAGTTGATTTTATTTTTCAACTTGAGTGAATCAGAGAATGCCCAGATATCTGGTTAAACATTATTTCTGTTTATGTGCATGAGGATATTTCTGGATGAGATGAGTGTTTCAACCAGCAGACTCAGTAAAATCAATTACCTTCCCCAGTGTGAGTGGTCACCATCTAACCTGTTGAGGGCCTGAATAGGCAAAAAAGTAGAGGAATGAGGAGTTTGCCCCATTTTTTTTTCCCTCTCTGCTTGAGCTAGAACATCTCATCTCATCTTTTCCTGCTCTTAGAATGAGATTTTTGCTCATTTGTTTGTTTTTATATTTTTCTTTTTCACATAAGTTTTATATTTTCTTTTTCACATAAGTTTATGTTTCATTATGTTTCATTATTTGGTTGTATCATAGTTAGTCTAATATCTCTGATATTTTGGGAGGCACATACTTTTCTGAGATTCTTCCTATGAAACCAGAATGCATCTACAAATGGTAACACTGTAAACTGTTTCCTTTCATTTTCTTTTTAAAATTTCTGCTTTTATTTTAGATTTAGGAGGTGCAGATGCAGGTTTATTACAAGGGTATATTGCATGATGCTGAGGTTTGGACTTCCAGTGTCCAAATACTGAACACAGTACCCCGAGGTAGTTTCTCAACTCTTGCACCCCACCCTCCCTCATTTTGGAATCCCCACTCAGAGTGGGATTTATACCATTGGCTCACCTGGTTCTCAGGCCATCAGATTCAGATTGAATTTCACCACTAGACTTTCCTGGGTCTCCAGCTTGCAGATGGCAGATTGGGGATATTTCAGTTTCCACAATTATGTGAGCTAATTCCTCATAATACATTTTCTTATATATATTTATATATGATATTTATTATATTATATATATATATGACAGGATATGTATATTATATAATAGATGCATGTTTTCTATTGATTCTGTTTCTCTGAGAACCCTGACTAATAAAATCTGTCATCATCTTTGTTATAGACACCAAATATTTTGTTCATTTGGGCCTCTTTGGTCATAAGGTACAAAGAAATCTAACCAAAAAAATATTGCCCCTCAGAAAAAGAAAAGAATTTATATTAGGAGTTTACTGAGATGTGCACCAATTTAACTAGGCCTCAGGAAGACCTGGAGCCCAGGACACAAATGACAAGATGACTTGAACCTACCCCTTTTAAATTTTGGCTAGAATAACAGAGTAAGTCATAGAGCCAAGTACTGTGTATCTGGTTGACGTTTTCTTCTCAATATCTCTCTATGCTATCCCCAGCCTTTCATCCCTTGCTAACACACTTTTTGTGCCAACATTTAGATTATAATTGGGTTACAGCAATAACCTTGAAAGGGAGGTGGTGACTATAGCAGTTCACAGTGTTACCATTTGTAGTTGCATTCTGGTTTCATAGGAAGTAAGAATCTCTGTAAATTACATGCCACCCAAACTACCAGAGAGGTTAGACTAATTACGGTACAACCAAATAATGGAACATAATGGGCCCTTCAAAATCATGGATGGAGAATTCAAAATGACATAGGAAAATGTTGATGATATAATTTCAGCAGAAATTGAAGGGCAAGAAACTGCATAACCTGTATGATTCCAGTTACATTAAAAACGAAGGCATCTACCTGAAAAATGAATATAAGCTTAATCATGATTATATCAAGACTATAGATTACAGATAATTCATAGTTCCCTCTGAATATTTTCCCAATATTTCTATGGGGGAACATCTATTAATTTTTATAAAAAATAAAATCTAAAAGCAAAAAGTGTAAACATAAAACTACTAAATAAGTGTAAATTTTGATTATGAGGACTATGCAACTTAACATATGTAAAAGTCTTAAAAAAGTGACTAGTAGGTGCTCGGTAAATTCCCTTTTCTTTAAAAATTTTTTTCTGTTCAGTACTGAGCCTTTATATGAAAGAATCCATGTAGGATACTGCATACAAAGGCCAAATTGGCATTGAATAAAATTTAAGTCAATAAAGTAATAATGAAATGTGTCACAGAGAGGAAAAAACATTTTATGGGTTGGAGGAGGCTCCGAGGTGACTTTTAAACTCCAGGTTTTCTTTGATTCCATAATCTACTCCAGCGTGGTTCCATTAAATGTAACATAATAAAGGGAATGAAATTTACATCTAAATTCACAATAGTGTATGGGTTTACATGTTCTCTGGGCTAATTGTCATTTCTGAATATCATTTAATGTGATAATACTCTTTAAAGCCGACTAATAACTTCAAATATAAACTTTTCCCATTAGGGTAAGGCAAAAGTATTAGAGTCTCCCCTGGTCTTAATTTATAGATGTCTAGATTTGAGAGTAAGTAAATATTTTTCAATGTAAAATATAATTGAAGCCAAGGTGTGGTGGAAATATTTCCTCTTCAGTTTTCCTATTTTTCTAAAGTTGGAAACTTTTTATTAGTTCATTGTTCTGCCAGGAGTTTCTTTCTTTTCTTTTTGTTTTTAATTATTCTTGGCTTTTGTTTAAGAGGTCTCATGTATGTATTGGATCTATCCACCCTCTCCTCCACGCATCACTTTGCTTTCTTAGCTGTGAATTTGGTACAGTTAAAGTCTGCCTCAGTGTACCAATTACCAGCATTTAAGATAAAACCAAGCCACAGATTATACAAATGAAAGGAGAAAAAAATAACAGCACTTTGTATAAACAAGGGCAGAGAGACAATTTGTTCTAGTCAAGGATAAATAAAGTTAAACTCTATCCAAATTACCACGTGTCAAGCTAATCAAGGAAGTGTTGTTTCTTCAATGCTATTGTGCAAAAATAATTGAAATGACATTTTATAAAATCTGGCAGAGGTAAATGTTTTTTAAAGCAGGCCTGCAAATTTTCAGATATTTCAGCTCACCCTAAGAGCTATTTGTATTGTGTGCTCAACTGAAATAATTGGAGAGCATAGCTTTAAGATATGTTTTTTCTGCTTGAGAGAATCAGGGCCATCTCTTGGGGTTCGAAAGTAAACCCGCGTATATTAAAGGGACCTCCAAAATCCCAGAGGATGTCCTCAGGAGAATCACTCAGTTACATGTTTTTGATTTTTGGTTGTTCATTTCTATCATTTCATACTATTCATCAATGTGCTCTTTGTGAAATCCATTTACCTGTTGTGTTTTCTTGCATATTGTATATGAAATATCTTGGTAATAAATCAACTTTCCTGAAAGAATTTGTTCAAGTCTTATTCAGAAATTAATTTTGACTTTTATTGGGACAGTTATCAAGTAGAAAGACTAAACAAAGATGAATAACATATTCATTCTTTTTGTTCATCATTCTATTCTTTTCTGAGGTCAATATTGCTTAAGGTTATAAAACGAAAGTTCTACAAATCACAATCACATAACTGTCAGGCACCTTATTAAATTTCATTCAATCTCATACCAACTCTTAAGGGACCATCACTATCTTCCAATTTACACAAAGATTGAATAAAAACTGATAAAAAATTTATGGGATTGAAAAGTCATCCTAAATTTGATCTACTGTTGCTGGAGAGAAAACTAGGCCAAGAAGTTTAGCCTATTAGGCAGAGGGGAGCCATGGATGGCTTGTGAACAGTGGAGTGACATGATTAAATCTGGCAGTGACACACAAAATTGATTCTTTGATCATCACTTACACTTTTTTTCTTTATTATAAATGCATAACATGTATTGTAACAAGCCAAAGCATTCAGACTTGGGAAGTTAAATAATGGTGTGGACATTGCTCACAAAATATTCATGGAGTCTTCTACATTTTCCAGGCGTCCTTAGAGTTGAGTAACTAGTTCTGGCTGCTGGTCTCTGGGTGAGATGTGTCATGTTTGAGCTAAGGCAGGAAAGAGCTAATGCATCTTCCCCATCCCTTTCTCCCACTCAGTGGTAGCATTGGAGGCCAATGGTTGAGTTACAGGGACAGGAGATGGAAGCTGCTGGTAGCAACCAAAAGAAGTAGAGTTTTCCTGGAAAAATGTCCAAAAAGAAAGATACAGTCATTCTGGAGATCAATTTGGCAGTTAGTAGTGAAATTAAGAATGACCTGATTATAGATTAGCAATCCCTACTTCTGGTTATTTGCCTCGTTAAAAAATATCACACAGGTCTATTAAAGAGAAGTGTCTAAGATCATCAGATTTCCCTTCTTCCCTTGCTGACATGCTGTTTGTGCTGAACTTTCGATTTCAATTGGGGTACAGTGTATTTATGGTAATGAACAATTTGAGGTGATCTGTGTGTTCATTTCTGGAAAAATAAGTAATATATCATAATCAATAAGCTGGATACATATAGAAAAATGGATAGATTTTTAAATATCATACCATATAGCATAGTTTTTATTATTTGTATACATTTAGGGGGTACAAGAGCAGTTTTGTTACATGGATGTATTGCACAATGGTGAAGTCTGGACTTTGGTGTAACCATCACCTGAATAAGGTACATTGTACCCACTAAGTACTTTCTCATCCATCACCCCCCACCCTTCCGAGTCTCCAATGTGTATCACTCCACACTTTATGTTCATAATGCATAGTTTTGAATTATAAATTAAAGAACAGTCAAGAACTATAGAATAGCATCATTTTTATAAACTGAAAACCCCAAAACACACTTGTGCACTAACATGATATCTTTTACAAGGTTACATACATAGCCAAGATCATGAGGAGGAAAGGGAAAGGAAATAGGCACTAAAAATTAAGCAAAAAATAAAAATAAAAAATAAAACAAGGTAAGGGCTTTTCATAGAACAATTGAGAAATATGTTTAACTCAGCTTTGTAAATCTGAGGTGACAACAAAATTAGAAGGAAAAAAGTAATTACCTGTCCACTTCAAATTCCAACTGGTGATAAATCTACATTAATACAATGGTGAGCTTCCTCCTATGCTGTGCTCACAACAGCACATTAGATTCACCTTTGCATAAACCTGTATTACCTCAATTGTTGGGACATATCTCATTATCAACATGACCTTGGTTAGAGATTCACAAAACATCAGCTGAAAACTTTCTTAGCACCTAGTCTAAATAACCTCAGTTTAACTAATGCTAACTCAAATAACAAAAATTACCTTTTCAAACTAAAAGAAAAATTAAAGGGTCAGGGTTAGCATTGAAGGTCAGGTCTCCCATATCCCTAATCAGCACTGTTTCCATTATGCCCTGTTACACATAAAAATATGGGGAGAGTCTGAAAAAGATCAAAAGAAACATGATCAATCTAGATATTATACTAATTCATGCTATACCAATTATGTCTGCCACTTGAAAAATATATTTTAAGATGACTTTTTTTCAAGTACTCAGGCAATATTTACAGAGAAAACTGTGATGGTATTAGAGGCTAAGCTGTTGATTACAAACAGGTGAATTTTCGGCTTTATGTGATTTGCCGAGAGAGGCAGCAAAATGAGTTGAAGTGGAAACAGTCCACTCTCTGGCCCTAATAATCTTTATGGAATTTGATCCCTACATTCAAGTAAAAGAGAGCTCTTTAGCTCTCATTCAGCCTTGTCATTATATTGGCTCAAACATAGAAAGTGTAAATAATTAAGAAACTTTAAAAGCGTCCAATTGTAAGTGCACTCAAAAACTTTTCTCCCTAAAAGGTATATCTATTGGAATTTTAATCAGAGAAGACAGACATTTTAATTCCAAACTTTTTTTTTCCTATAATATTCAGTCTCTGGAACATCTCCAAGGAAATTTGCATACTATATAGAGATGAGATAGATTCATGAGTGGGGAGAATTAACTCCTGAAGCTGCTACTCTCCCAAGCCTTTCATTGAAGGTGACTTTGATAATGGCCAGCATATGTGTAGAATAAAACATAATGTGCATTGCCTTGGTAAACCAAATTGAAAATGTATATGCTCTTTAGGAATTTTATATAGGTGTTATCTCCATATTCCCATATAAATTTGCAAATACAGGTTATTTTGAGTAACACTATAGTCTTTTTCAATTCATGTCAAAGAATAAAAGAAAAATAATAACAGATATTAAAATCACATGACAACAGATTATTTTGACCTCATAATATAGTTGTCTGTATTCTGTATTTCACTCTAACCTTTGATCTAGACTTCTGCAGTCATATAATACTATACATTTTAACATTTGTATCTGAAATAAATATTTTTGCTAGGAAGTCCAGAAGTAGAACACAATCATTTAATATCTTGCTTGATCAAATAATGTTATTTATGACTATTTTAATGTTAGTGCCAGGGTTTGAAGTTGATATTTTTTTGTGGGATTGTAAATTGATATAATTCTTATGATCAACTATCTATGTGAGCTAAAAGGTAATTTTAAAAAGTCAGTTTTTTGTCTACCAGCTGTGTGACCTTGAATATATATTGGTCTTCCTGAGTTGACTTAATTATACAATACTACTACCCCTCAGAGGTATCATATATTGTGCAATTACCATGGGGTGAGAATTATACTGTAAGGCTTACATATCACACTAGAACTGTGCAAGGTAGATGTGATTAACTGCTTTCAGTTTCAGTTTATCTGTAACATAGGGAAAATTAAGTTACCCACAGTCTCACAAGTGGCCAGTGGCAGAGCCAGGAATTGAACCTAAGTCTGTTGTACTCTATGGTCTAGGGCACTTTTAACCACACACTATACTGCCTAAGGTTTGTCCTCTTCCTCACCCTTCTGTGGCAAGGGTATCCCAGCCCTGTATGCTCTGTGGGCTGACATTGGTACATTATTTTCTTCTTCCTTCCCAAATATGTTTGAGCTTCCTTATAATGTTACCGAAATGCCCAGATTTCAGTCTAGATCTTGTTGTCTGCCTCACAGGAAGTCAATCACTGAGACGATGAGTATTGCCAGGAAAGACTTTACTTGGGTGCTACAGCTGAGGAGAACAGGAGATCAGTCTCAAATCTATCTCCCTGACCAACTACAGTTGTGGGGTTACATAGAGGGGAAGGAATGTAACTAAGTGTGGAAACACAGAAATTAGAGAGGGGTAAGGAAGATGAGTTGGCCAACAGGAAGTAGGTGGTCAGTTAGGCAATCATGACAGGTGAGAGGTTTGCTGTCTCATTGTCCAGATGCGATGATCTGGTGAGTTTTAGTTCCTTGATCCTCTCTGAACGGCCTCATGGTTGGTTTCCTGAGAAAGAAGCTCAAGTAAGGTAAATGCAAGTTTTAAGCTTTAAGACTAGGAGGGTCAGCCGGGTGTGGTGGCTCACGTCTGTAATCCCAGCACTTTGGGAGGCCAAGGTGGGCGAATCACGAGGGTAGGAGTTCGAGATCAGCCTGACCACGTGGTGAAACCCCGTCTCTACTAAAAATACAAAAAATGAGCTGAGTGTAGTGGCAGCACCTATAATCCTAGCTATTGGGGAGGCTGAGGCAGGAGATTTGCTTGAACCTGGGAGGCAGAGGTTGCAGTGAATGGAGATTGCACCACTGCACTCCTGCCTGGACAATAGAGTGAGACTGTCTAAAAAAAAAAAAAAAAAAAAAAAGAGGGTCAGTTCCTATGGTTATCCAAAAAGACAGTAAATTTCAGTTCTATGGAACTATTGGGCTGGTTTCACCAATATACTAATTTAGGTCGAGGACAACTAGATTTTCATCTAGTTTTTTTCTCTGTCTTTTTTATTTTTTGAAAGAAACAACAACAACAACAAACCCAATAGTCTTTTCAATACACTAATCTGATTATGTTAATATCCTATACTAAATGTCATTTGTGGTTTTTGATTGCTCTCAAATAAAGTCTAAAATACTTACCAAAGTTTTCAAACTTTGTTTGATCAGACTCCCTGCCATCTGCCTGGACCCTCCTGCTCCACACTGTACTCTCAGCTCTGATGCTCCACACGTCTTTCTGTTATGCGTCTTTTACAAGCACTCTCTTTTCTTGGAGAGGTTTCTCCTACTCTTCACCGACTAACTTTCTTAAGCAAGTGTTTTCTCATGTATAGCCAGTCAGTTTCCGTGGTTAAATGTTTGAAATTAAAAGCATTGCATTACTTCCTAGCACTAATCTCAGTTCATAATGTTTTCCGGCGTTTGTTGACTATCACACAAAAAATCCACACCACCTACTAATCAGGGTTTTCCAGAGAAACAGAAACAACGGGAGCTATATATCTCTTTAGAAAACAATTTTATGTCTACCAATTGTGTGACCTTGAACATCTATCACACATACAGAGAGGCGTTTTTATTTATTTATGACATTTCGGCTTCTATCTTAAATACAGGGGGTACATATGTAGGATGGTTACATGAGTATATTGGACCCAAGCAGTGAGCATAGTACCCAATAGGGAGTTTTTCAGCCTATGCCCCTCCTTTCCTCCCACCTCTGGTAGACTCCATGTCTATTGCTCCCATGTTATGTCCATGTGTGCTCTAGCTCCCACTTATAAGCGAAAACATGTGGTATTTGTTTTTCCGTTTCTGTTTTAGTTTGCTTAGGATAGTGGCCTCCAGCTCCATCCATGTTGCTGCAAAGGATATGATCTTGGGTTTTTTAAAGGCTGCATAGTATTCTATGGTGTATGTATCGCATTTTCTTTTATCCAGTCTACAGTCGATGGACATCTAGGATGATTTCATGGCTTTGCTATTGTGAATAGTGGTGCAATGAATATAAGCACGCATGTGTCTTTTTGGTAGAACAATTTATTTTCCTTTAGGTATATACCTCGTATTGGAATTGTTTGGTCAAATAATGACTTTGTTTTAAGTTCTTTGATAAATCTCCAAGCTGCTTTTCACAGTAACTCAACTAATTTACACTCCCATAAGTAGTGTATAAGCGTTCCCTTTTCTCTGCAATCTTGCCAGGATCTGTTGTTTATTGGCTTTTGTATAGTAACCACTCTGACTGGTATGACATAGTATCTCATTGTGGTTTTGATTTGCATTTCTCTGAGGGTTTACTGGGGAAATTGGCTCATGTGATTATGGAGGCTAAGAAGTTTCATGTGGCCTACAACAGAGAGATGCAGGGAATCATGGTCCAGTCTGAGTCCAAAGTCCTGAGAACCAGGGGGCCACTGATGCAAGTCCCAGAGTCCAAAGTCTGGAGAACCTGTAGTTCTTATGTCCAAGGGTAAGAGAAGGTGAGTGTTCCAGTTCTAGAAGAGAGAGAGGGGAAATTCACCTTTCGTCTGCATTTTTGTTTCATCAGGGCACTCAGTCAATTGGATAGTGCCCACTCTCTTGGATTAGGGCAGATCTTCCTTACTCAGTCCACTGATATAAATGTCAGTATCTTTCAGAAACCTCTCACAGACACACCTAGAAATAAGGCTTTACTAGCTATTTGGATATCCCTTAATTCAGTGAAATTGACACCTAAACTTAATTATGACAACCTTTTTTGAGAGATGGAGAAGATGTCTGCTTCTGGTCAAGATAGAATGAATGGCAAGGACCAGATTTACCCTTTCATTTACAATAACCAAAAAACTGACAAATATATGAAAAATGGCTTTGAAGACATTGAACATCAGGCAATAAAAGACAGTGATTCCTGAGAGGTGGAAAACAAATGACATGATTCCCAGAGTTTTCAAGCTGCGAAAGAGGAACCAAGTTGGATCCCAGAGTTGAGGAAGTGTAGTTGAAAGCACAGAACAACCGATGTCACTAGAGATCACAAAGCAAAGTACTGGAGAAGAGAAAGCTGCACAAAGAAAGCACTCCAGGGCTGGGTGCGGTGGCTCATGCCTGAATTCCCAGCACTTTTGGAGGCTGAGGTGGGCGGATCACTTGAGGTCAGGAGTTTGAGACCAGCCTGGTCAACATGGCAAAACCCTCATCTCTACTGAAAATATAAAAATTAGCTGTATGTGGTGGCACATACCTGTGGTCTGAGCTACTTGGAGGCTGAGACATGAGAATTGCTTGAACCCAGGAGCTGGTGGTTGCAGTGAGCTGAGATTGTGCCACTGTACTCCAGCCTGGGCAATAGAGTGAAACTCTGTCTCAATAAAGAAAGCACTCCAAAGATCCACAGAGGGTTCTGCTCAAGTATTCAGCTGAGTACTGATTAGCACATGCATGTGAGAAAACTATCTAATGTTAGAGAAAGAACTACCCAAAAAGAAGAGAGTTAATAGCACTTGTTGATCATGCAGGGTTGGAAATAGTTTCTGTTTCCACTACTAGACTGGAAAAGCACATGATCCATGAAATATTTAGTAGACTGCATAAAAGAGTCTTGCATCAGTGGTGGGTAATAATTATTCCCAGACTGAGCATTGCTTCAGTGCCATCTAATGATTATCAATGGCAAGATCCAAAAGGATTGAACTCTTTCCATGTAACTTTGCTGCATTTAAGAACAAAGCTCAAGAATATTTGTAGGGAACACAAAAATATCCAGCACCCAACGAAGTAAACTCTCAATGTCTGGTACTCGATAAATACTTATGAGGCTGGCAAAGAATCACAGAAATACTATTCATAGTGAGGAGAGAATAAATAAAAAGCAACTCAGAACGGATATAATGGATATTAAAATTATCAGACAAGAACATTAAACAATTATTATAATTGTATTATGTATGTCCTCAGGTTAATTAGACACACAGACCTAGTTGAATATCTGAAGAGAAAACTGTGATGAAGGAGATGAAAAATACACTGGAAGGGATTAACAGCATATCAGACATTGTAGAAGAAAAGATTAGTAAACAAGAAGACATAACAGTACAAACTAAAAAATCAAAAAATAAAACAGATATAACAATGAAAAATGAACAGGACATCAGTGAGCTATAGGAAAACTTCAAGTAGCCTAATATGTGAATATATGTATGATCAGAGTCCTTGAAGGAGAAGAGGAGGTTGTTAGAACAAATCATGAACAATTTTGCCTCCAAATTTGTTGAAAAGTATAGGCTCACACTAAAGAAACTTTAAGCAAGCATAAGAACTATTAAGAACACTACACCATCATATGTTTTATTCAAATTACTCAATGCCAATTATAAAGAGAAAATTTTATGTAAGTAGCCAGAGGGATGATGAGTATGAAAGCACATTTCTTTTTAAAAAATTTTTGTTTTAAGTTCTGGGGTACATGTGCAAGATGTGCAGGTTTTTTACATAGGTAAACATGTGCCATGGTGGTTTGCTGCTCCTATCAACCCATCACCTAGGTATTGAGCCCAGCATCCATTTGCTATTTTTCCTAATGAAAGCACATTTCTTATCTGAAACAATGAAAGTGAGTAATGCTGAAGCAACATCTTTAAAATACTGAAAAAAAGAAAGTCAACCTAGAATTTTATATGCAATAAGAATATTTAAAGTGAAGGCAAATATACTTTTTTTCAGATATCCAAAAATTGAAAGACTTGATCACTAACAGACTCTCACTACAGAAATGTTAAAGGAATTCCTTCAGGCTAAAGAAAAATGACACCAGATAGAAATATGGTCCTAGACAAAGGAAGACAGAGTACTGTAAATTGTAGCTACATAATAAAATAATAGAATTTAAAACTTGATTTTAAAATATCTTTAAAAGATCATTGGCCATTCAAACAAAAACAGCCACATAGTGTGGGTTTATAACATGTGTAAAAGTAAAAGATATGACAACACTAGCACAAGGGGTAGCAGATAACTTGGAGTATGATATTATAAAAATATTATAATGTATAAGAGGCGTTACAGGATTATTAGAAGGTAGACTGTAATAAATTAAAGATGAATACTATAAACCTTAAAGCAACCACTAAAACTACTAAAATAAAAAGACAAAGAATTGCGGGCAGTAAACCAACAAAGGAGATAAAATGAACTTATAAAAATATTTAATTTATCCAAAAAAAGAAAAAAGGAACCTGAAAGATAAAACTAACAGAAAACAAGTAGTAAAGACTGAAAACTTACAATATAATAACTACCTTAAATCTAAACACTTTAAATATCTCAAGTGAAAATCAGGGATTCAAAAAAACTTTTACTTTAGATTTAGGAGTACATGTGCAAGTTTGTTACATAGGTAAACTCGAGTCACAGGAGTTTATTGTACAGATTATTTCATTACTCAGGCATTAAGCTCACTGTACCAGTAGTTTTTTTTTCTGTTCCTCTCCCTCTTCCCACCCTCCAACCTAAAATAGATCCCAGTGTCTGTTGTTTCCTTCTTTGTGTTCATAAGTTCTCAACATTTAACTCTCACTTATAAGTGAGAACATGCAGTATTTGGTTTTCTGTTCCTGCATTAGTTTGCTAAGGATAATGGCCTCCATCTCCATTCCATGTACCTGCAAAGGACATGATCTTGTTCTTTTTTATGGAAAAGCAGGGATTTTTTGATTAAACAGCAAGACAGTACATATGGTGCCTACAAGAAATGCATTTTAGGCTGGGCGTGGTGGCTCATGCCTGTAATCCTAGCACTCTGGGAGGCCGAGGTGGGCAGATCACCTGAGGTCAGGAGTTTGAGACCAGCCTAGGAAACATGGTGAAACACCATCTCTACTAAAAATACAAAAAAATTAGCCAGGCATGGTGGCATGCACCTGTAGTCCCAGCTACTTGGGAGGCTGAGGCAGGAGAATCACTGGAACCTGGGAGATGGAGGTTGCAGTGAGCCGAGATCGCACCACTGCAGCCTGGGCACGGAGTGAGATTCTGTCTCCAAGAAGAAAAAAAAAAAGGAAAAGAAATGCATTTTAAATATAAAAAAATGAACATGTTAAAAGTAAAAGGATGAAAAAATACATTATGCTTATATTAACCGTATAAATCAGGAGTGATTATATTTAAATCAGACAAAGCAGGTTTCAGAGAAAAGATTCTTATTAGGGAAAAGGATCTTTTTATAACGATAAATGGATGAGTTTACCAAGAAGACAACAATTCTTAATCTTCATGTACCTGATAATAGATCTTCAAAATGCATAGCACAAGAAATGGATAGAACTGCAAGTATAGATAGATAAATCCACAATTTTAGTCATAGATACTAATACCTCTCTCATAGTTGACAGGATAATAGACAGAAATTTAGCAGAGAAGGTTAAAAAATGTTAAGATAAAAATTTTACACAAATTTATTTATAGAATCAATGCATTCTCAATGTAAGTTCCAGCAGATTGTGTGTGTGTGTGTGTGTGTGTGTGTGTGTGTGTGTGTGTGTGTAAACAGACAAACTAATTCTAAAATCCATGTGGAAATGTAAAAGACCTGGAATAGCCCAGACTTCTTTGAAAAAAACTAAACTTGAAGGACTTGCATGACCTAATTTAAGACAATATGATGCTGCATCATTAAGACAGCATAGAGACTGTGGTTATGGTTTCCCACGTGTATACTTATGTCAAAATGAATCACATTATAAACTTTAAATGTGTACAGTCTATTGTATATCAATTATACCTTAATAAAGCTGTTAGAAATGATTACCGCTAAGAAATAATGAATTTCAAGTAATAGCAATAATTCAAAAAAAAAAAAAAAAAACCACCAGAAAAGGACAGAGCTACACTTCTACTTTTAGCACAAGCTGGTTGGTACATAGCAAGGTCAAAAACAACAAGCTAATAAAGTCAAAAGTAAGTAGGCTGAGAAAAAAATAAAATTTCTAGGAAATTATTTGATATGTGGATTGAAGACATTTATTTATTTGTTTTTTGAAGACACAGTTATTAATATATCACATTCTGCTTATTTTGCCTTGATATATTGGTTAAAGCTTATATAAAATGACCACCTGTCTCAAGACATTTAAAAATTATACATCCAAAACACCAAGTGAATCCTGTGCAATTGATAAATGAGTATCAAGACTTATTTAGCAAGATAATCAGGCTCTCCTTCATGAATTTATGAGTGTGTTTCTTGCAATTCACCCTACAGGGCTAGTTCAAGTTTGAGCTTAATAATGTTGGAATTTAATAGCCTTGAAAAACATAGCATTTGGACATATTCTATTTTGCATTTTATAGAAATGTTGTTGAGATGCTTGACTTGCAATACAACTATTTATACTAAACCCGAAAAGATTTCAAAGTGAGAGAAATACTGGAAACTTTATAATGGTGAGGGACATGCAGAATGTGGAATTAAGATCATGCCTGTATCTTTCCAATCAATATTATTTATTAAGGGAAGCAAAAGATTTAAAAGAGTCAAAGAACAATAGCCACACACCCAGAGTTTACTAAAACTCCCTAAATCAGTTAAGTAGCAAATTCATTGCAGTTTTGTTGTGATTGAGGAAATATTTTGATTCATTATTAAGAAAAAAGATCAAAATACACAACTGTATGATAATTATGTTTTCAAGTATCTGTGCTAAATACATTTGATATCTGCCTTTCTAGTTTTATTTTGAAACAAACAGTTGCCTTTGACATATGGAATCATATTTTATTATGATTATGCTTTTAAAATCTGTATACTTTATGAACATTTTATGTGATCACGGGTTTTCTTAAATATCAGAAAAATGTTCACAGATAAACATATAAGGGAAACTTTGTATATAATTTCATATTTTTCACTTTTTATAAAATCATTTAAATATATTTATAAGCAATATGATTTTAATTTTATAACTTTTCTGAGTTTTTTAATTAAAAAATTCAGAAATTAGAAAGTCTTTTCCTAACTTTATATACTTGATCTTTGATTTTAAATACAGAAATTTATATCATAAGACACTGATAGTGAGAACATGCTGTATAAGATACTCTGCATCTCTACAGGTAAGTTATTTTAATTGCCACATTTTCCTCATTATAAAATATTTTTATATGTAATATAGAAGGAATAACTTGTACTCTCTTTTCTGTCCATCACTCTCACTTAAAAATTGTTATATTAGTATGAACAGACATTTCTCAAATGAAGACATACGAGCGGCCAACAAATATATGAAAAAATGATCAATATCAGTAATTGTTAGAGAGATACAAATCAAACCCACAGTGAGATTCTCTCTTAAACCAGTCTGAATGACTATTACTAAAACTTCAGAAAATAACATGTGTTGGAGAAGTTGTGGATAGAAGAGAACACATACATTGTTGATGAGAATGTAAATTAGTTTTATCTCTGTGGAAAATAATTTGGAGATTTCTCAAAAACCTAAAAATAGAATTACCATTCAACCCAGCAGTCCCCTTACTGGGTATATATCCAAAGGAAAACAAATTATTCTACTAAAAAGATACCTGCACTCATATGTTTATTGCAGCACTATTCATATTAGCAAAGACATGGAATCTACCCAGGTGTCCAACAGTGAACTGGTGACCTAGATAAAGTAAATGTGGTACATGTATACCATAGAATACTACACAGCCACAAAAAGAAAAAAATTGGCCAGGTATGATGGCTAACACCTGTAATCCCAGCACTTTGGGAGGCCAAGGTGGGTGGATTATGAGGTCAAGAGATCGAAACCTTCTTGGCCAACGTGGTGAAACCCTGTCTCTACTAAAAATATAAAAATTAGCCTGGTGTAGTGGCATGCGCCTGTAGTCCCAGGTACTCAGGAGGCTGAGGTGAGAGAATCGCTTGAACTTGGGAGGCAGAGGTTGCAGTAAGCCAAGATCACGCCACTGCATTCCTGCCTGGCAACAGAGAGAGACTCTGTCTCAAAAAAAAAAAAAAAAAAGAAAGAAAAGAAAAAGAGATTATGTCCTTTGTAGCAACATAGATGGAGTTGAAGGCCATTATCCTAAGCAAATTAAAGCAGAGACAGAAAACCAAATACCGCATGTTCTTAGTTACAAGTGAAAGCTAAACGTTGGGTATACATGGACACAAAGATGAGAACAATGAACACTGGAGATTCCAAAAGGCAGGAGGGAGGAGGAAACCAAAGATTGCAAAAACTACCTATAGGGTACTATGTTCCCTGTTTGGGCAATGGGATCATAAGAAGCCCAAATCTCAGCATCAAGCAATATACCCATGCAATGAATCTGCACATGGACATATCCCCTGAATCTGAAATTTAAAATTAGGTAAATAAAATTGTCACATTAGGGATGCATGCTTTTTTTGATAATAGCTTTATTGAGGAGAGATGGCATATGATAAACTACACATACCTAAGGTATACAAGTTTGGTATGTATGCACCCATGAAATCATGACCACAATCAAGATAGGATGCATATCTATCATCCCCAATAGTTTCCTCATGCTTCTTTGTCATCCTTCCCTCTCATCCTGCACAAACCTCTCCCTTACCTCTGCCATGTCCTTAGGCAACCACGGATCTGTTTTCTGTCACTATAGGTTAGTTTACATTTTCTATAGTTTGGCATACATGGAATTACACAGTAAGTACTACTTTTTGTCTGATTTCTTTCACCCAGCATAATTATTTTGAAATCCTTCCATGTTTGTAGTATATACTGATAAGTCTCTTCTTTTTGTTGCTGAGTAATATTCCATTACAGGATATACCACAAATGGAGTTTTAGACTGTGTACAGTTTTGGGCTGTTACAAATACATCTTTATAGGTATTTATGTACAAGACTTTGTGGTATGTACATTTTTAACTTTTACAGAAGCTTCCAAACAGTTTCCAGAGCAGTTCTACCGTTTTACATTCTCATTAGCAGGATACAGGAGTTGTAGTCCTGCCATATCCTTGCCAGTACTTCATATGCTTACTTAAGTATTTTTTTTTTTTAGCTATTTTAATAGGTACATAGTGCTATATGATTGTGGTTTAATTTGCATTTTCCTAATGGCTCATATTGAATATTGTTTCATATGCTTTCTTGCTACTCACGTATATATATTTTTGTTGAAGTATTTGTTTAAATCGTTTGTCCTCCACCCTTTTAAAAACTGGGTTGCTTCGTTTCTTATTGCTGAATTTTGAGAGTTCTTTACATAGTCTGAATACAAGTCCTTTTTCAAATACACACTTTGCAAATGTTATCTACAAGTCTGTTGCTTGCCTTTTCATTGTCTCAAGGATGTCTTTCAAGGAGAAGTTTTAAATTTTGATGAAGTTCAATTTATCAATTTGTTTTTTTGTAAATCATGATTTTGGTGACATAGCTAAGAAGTATTTGCCTAATTCAAGTCACAAAGGCTTTCCACTATGGTTTTCTTCTGAAAATTTTTTCAGTTTTTACATTCAGGTCTATGACTCTTTTTGAGTTAATGTTTGTGGTGTGAGCTGTGAATCAAAGTTCTGTTTTGCATACAGATATCCAATTGTTGCAGCACCATTTGTTTAAAACATTTTCCTTGCTCCAGTGAATTGTCTTTGTGCCTTTATTAAAAATCAAGTGGGCATATATGTTTGGGCTTCTTTCTAGACTCTCTATTCTATTACAGTGACCTACTTATAACTATTATTTTTTTATTGTACTTTAGGTTCTGGGGTACATGTGCAGATCTTGCAGGATTGTTGCATAGGTACATACATGGCAAGGTGGTTTACCACCTTCATCCCCCCATCACCTGTATCTGGTATTTCTCCCCATGTTATCCCTCCCTACCCTCCCCACTCCCTGCTGTACCTCCCCTAGCCCTCCCAGCTGACCACAGTGTGTGACACTTCCTTCTCTGTGTCCACATTTTATGATAATATCTTATATTCTTGATTACCGAAGCTTTTAATAAGTCTTTAAATAGGGTAGAAGTATACTTCAATTTTGGTCTTCTTTTTCAAAGTTCATTTGGATATTCTAGATACTCTGCCTTTCCATATGAGTTGTTAGAATCAGTTTACCATTTTCTACAAAAAAAGGTTGCTTCAATTTTGATTGTGATTTAATTGAATTTATAGATCAATTTTAATTGAATTTGGGAAAAATGGACAGTTTCACAATATTATGCCTTCTGATTCATAAACATCATACATCTTTTATTTATTTAGGTCTTTTTCAGTTTCTGTTAACATTCACAATATTATGCCTTCTGATTCATAAACATCATACATCTTTTATTTATTTAGGTGTTTTCAGTTTCTGTTAACATTATCTTTTAGTTTAATGTGTTCACGTCTTGCATATATTTTATCATATTTATAGTAGTAATTTCATATTTTTGATGCTATTGTAAATGACATATTTAAAAATTTCAACTTCTAATTTTTCTTTTTCTGGCAAATAGAAATGTAATTTATTTTTGTGTGTTGATCTTGTACCCTGAAACTTTTCTAAATTCACATATTAGTTCTAGTTGCTTTATTGTACGTTCCATTGTGTTTTTAACATAGACAATCATGTCATCTGTGAATACTGACAGTTTTTCTCCTTTTTTTTTTTTTTTCCAAACTGAATGCCCTTTAGTTACTTTTCTTACTTTATTGCCCTGGCTAAAATCTCTAGTACAATGTTGAATGCAACTGGTGAGAATTGACATCCTTGCTTTGTTGCTGTTCTCAGGGAAAAAATTTTGTCTTTTATCAATACTTGTAATGTTAGCTGTTTGTTTTATGTAGCTGCCTGTATTGAGTTGAGGAAGTTTTCTTCTACTTGTAGTTTGCTGAGTTTTTATCAAGAATAATGTTGGATTTTGTCAAATATACTTCAGTATTTACTGAGATGATAATATAGTTTGTTTTCAATGTGAGAACGAACGACATGAAGGTGAATGACATTAACACTTGAATACTGAATCAGCTGTGCATTCCTGAGATATACTCAAGTTGATTATGATATAATAACATTACTATAAAATGTTGAAGTCATTTTGCGAAAATGTTCTTAGAATTTTTGTATCTGTGATCATAAGAGTTATTAATTTGTAGTTTTCTTTTCTTACATCTTTGATTTTTGTACTAGAATAATTTTAGTGTCATTAGGTTGGAAACTATTTCTTCAAGTTTCAAATTTCTGCAAGAGTTTGTGTGGAATTGCTACTTCTCTGTTAAATGTTTAGCAGACTTCAACCGTGAAGTCATCTGGGCTTGGAATTTTGTTTTGGAAAAACTTTGAATGCTAAAAACTACTTTTTTGATGTGGGTCTATCTAGGTCATTGATTTCTTCTTGAGTGAGTGTTGATAGTTTGTGTCCTTCAAAGGATTTGTCCATTTCATCTAAGTTATTACATTTATTAGCATAAAGTTGTTTATAATGTTCCCTTATCTGTAGAATCTGTAGTGATTTCACTTCTCCCACTCGTGATACTGGTAATATTAATTTGTTCTCTCTCTTGTGTGTGTGGGTGTATGTCTGTATGTAAAAAGTCTGGCTAGAGGTTTATCAATATTTTTGGTAAATAAAAAGAACTAGATTTTGGTCTTATTGTTTTTCTCTTATTTTTCTGTTTTCTATTTCATTTACTTCCACTTTCATCTTCATTATTTCTTCTGCTACCTTTGGATTTAAATTGCTGTTCTAATTTCTCAAAATCGATGCTGAGATAATCCACTTGAGGTTTCCTTCTTCTACTCCTCCTGCTCTTTATTTTTAATATATGTGTTCAGTGCTGTAAATTTTGTCCCAATTACTGCTTTAGGAGCATTCCTCAAAGTTTGATATGTTGCGTTTTTATTTTCATTCAACTAAAACAATTTGTAATTTTTATGTTAGTTTCTTCTTTGACATGGGTTATTTATGAGGATGTTATTTTATTTCTACATATTTTGAGATTTTCCATAAACATTCCTATTGTTGATTTTATTTTAATTTCATTGTGTTCAGAGAACATACCTTATCTGACCTGAATTATGATCCAGAGTATAATCTGTCTTTGCAAATGTTTCATATGCACTTTTGCTGTTGTTAGGAGGAGTGTCCTAAAAATGTCAATTAGGTCAAGTCATTTGTTTATAATTTTAAAGTCTTCCATCCTTACTGATATTCTGTCTACTTTTTCTATCAATTATTCCTGGCTGTATTTATGGTCGTCTACTTCTACTTTCAGTCCTATATCTCTTTTTTTGCTTCATATATTGTTAACCTCTCTTAGCAGGTACAGAAATGTTTAGGATTTTAAAAATCTTTTGCTTCGCACATAATGGATAAAGCTTTTGTGGGTATCTTAGCGAGATACATGGAAAGATATATGCAAAATATAACTAAATGTAACACAGCTTAATTTACTTGGAGATGTCTTCATTTCATATGCTCCATAATGCACTTCTTTTGGTTTACAAGACTATATGGAGATGTGGACATTTCTCTTCCTACAATTATTAGCCTAATATTAAACTTATTTTCTGTTTCTGGTAGTATGTGTTTATGACTTTGACTTTCTAGGTGTCCAAAATTTAAATTCAATGCTCAATCATCAAAATCAAAGATATTTTATATTATCGATTCCAAAGATATTTTATATGGAAATTAAACTCTACACATGCAGTTTCAACTACAGACCTCATGGAAGAGATGGCAATGTTGGTAGTGATGACCAAGTTTGTACATGTACAGGCAATGTCAATTATGCATTGATTGCTATCTAAATGACACTAAGTATAAGACATGTACCTTGATGTTTAAACGTGAAAAAATTTATCTTAAAGTCTATGAAATATAGTTCATGCCAGATAGCAGTATTGTATTTTATATGGTGATGATGAATCAGCCAAGTTACTGTTCCCATAGAGCTTACATTCTAGTGTGTATAGGCCAATATGAAATAAGCACAAAATAAATGAGATAATTCTTACCCATGGTATATACTAAGAAGAAAAGAAGGAGCAATGCAGTAGAGGTTAAAGGGGTGGGGTGAAGGTGCTATTAATTGTGCTGTCAGTGAAGGCCTTTCTGAGGATGTCATGAGTGAGATGAATGACACTGAGACCTGAATTGGGAGAGGAAGCCATTGGGGATGACCCAGGGAATAGCATTTGAAGCAGAAGGAGCAACAAGTAGAAGGTTAGGCATGAGCTTGGTGCTGGAGAAACATAGAGTTAACATGGCTGGAGTTTAGTAAGAATGGTAGCAGGTGAAGTTGAAGAAGCAGGTTGTGAAACTGTTTTCGCTTTAGTTTCCCTAAAGTTGAACCAGAAGATTAAGTATTCTTTTAGAAAAAACACATTAGACATATTACTGCACATGGGTGTGTTTCATTTCAACCCTGTATAGGGACTAAAAGCAGAAGGAAATAAGCTGAGCCTCCCAGGGTGCTTAGCATCTGTACTACATGCAATTTAGGACTTGGATATATGTTTCCATGTGTTACTTGCAAATTGTATAATCTGTTTTACCCTTGTCACTCTGAGGGGAAAGGGCCATGTTATATTGGTTCAATTAGTATGATATGGCTTCTCAAGGGATGGTTATGGCTGGGGGAGGCAGGGGGTATAAGAGGGATGATGTAAAATCAGCATGTTTCCTGGAAATTATATTAACCGGTTAGCACTTAAAAGGAGTATAATTGGAACATCTTTCTGGAGGGCAATCTGGAAATACGTATCAACCAATCTAAGTTTTTAAAAATGCTTTTATTTAAGAAAGTACATAAAAGAAGTGATCAGGGCCAAGATGCTTCAACAGGGATGTTCATTGAACTGCTTTTGTTTTTTGTAATAGCAAAAAAGTTGTCAACAAGCTAACGTTGGAAAACAGTTACTATAAAATGTTTAGTATTAGATTTGTGATGTAGATTTATGCTTTTTGACATAAATGATGTTTAAAATATTTTAAATGTAAAATGCGGGCAGAGGTAGAGTTTAATTCCACCTTTGAGAAACAATAAGTTTGTGTATGTGAGAAAAGAAAAAGAAAAAATATCTGGCCATCTACAAATATCAAAACAATGGTTATTTCTTTGTACTGGGGTTACACATAGGCTTCCTTTTATCTTTACACATGTTTATATTGTCTGAGCATTTTATAATGAGTATACATTTTGTATATAAGATGATTAGAAAAAAAGCCTGTTTCTATGCCGAAAAAATAACAACAAGGCAAGCTGCTTGTTGAGCAGGAATTGAGTTAAAGAGTAAAAAAATGTATGAGGTAATGCCAAGAACACACTTGGGGCACATCCGGAAGAAAGTGGCTCTGGCATTACATCTGACACATAATAGATAACAAATGGTGAGTGGTTGTTATGGGTTGAACTGTGTCCCCCACAAAATCCATATGTTGAAGTCCTAACCTGTTGTATCTCAGAATGTAACCATAGTTGGAAATATCAGATGCCAAGCACAGATCACATGCAGCTTGCTAGTGGTGTTGGCTGAGAGGTCTAGAAGGGCTGGACTTGGCCGGTAGTGGTGGCTCACACCTGTAATCCCAGCACTTTGAGAGGCTGAGGCAGGTGGATCACGAGGTCAGGAGATCAAGACCATCCTGGCTAACATGGTGAAACTCTGTCTCTACTAAAAATACAAAATAAAAAAATTAGCCGGGCATGAGATGAGATCATGCCATTACATTCCAGCCTGGGCGACAGCGCGAGACTCCATCCCAAAAAAAAAAAAAAAAAAAAAAAAGAAGAGCTGGACTTGCAAGAGGATGATCAACATGCCTTTGGCTAGAGATTTACTACCTCCGTCCTTGGAAAAGGAAAAGAAAAAACATAAAAGAAACGGCTAGTGCAAAGTCCAGATTCTTACTCTGTGGATGTAAAATGTCCAGGTTGCTACAAGATTACCATGGTTTTTAGTCTTGCTCAGAGAGTGGTTTTTGTTTTTTTCTGGATAGGTTGTTCAACAGTGTTGTGCCAGCCTATGGGAGGAAAGGCCAGACTCACAGAAGGGTATTCATTTAAAAGAAAGCAACACTAGTGATCCACACAGCTTCCTGAATTCGTGCTATTTTACAGAAAGCCTTATAAGTTCCACAATTCTAATTAAGCTACGGAGATAATGTAAATTACATTTGGTTTTGTAAGGTATACAACAGTGATCTCCTATTTTGGTGTCAGGTTTTCAGTGGAATTTTGATTATGGGCAAAAAAAAAAAAAAAGAAATAATATCCATCTTAACAGAGGGAATTAAGTTAAAATGAGGCAGGAAGGGTGGGTCCTGCTTCTAGTATGGATGTGCACACAGGGAGGAAAGTCCATGTGAGGGTACAGCAAGAAGGCAGCCATCTGCAAGATAAGGTGAGAGGCTTCAGGAGAATCCAAATCTGCTGACACCTGGATCTTGGACTTGTATCCTTCATAACTGTGAAACAGTAACTTTCTGTTGTTTAAGCCACCTAGTTTGTGGTATTCTGTATGGCAGCCCTAACAGACTCATATAATGGTCAAAAAATTATGGCTGCTGTTATTAAGAAGAGTTATTAAACACTAGGCACTGCGCTAAGGACTTTACATGCATTGTTATTTCTTCATCGCATAATCTTATGAATTAGATTCTTTGATTCATGCATGTTTTGCAAAAAAGTAACTGAGGCTTAAGGGTCTTAAGTAATTCATTGCATAGCCAGCAACGTGGCAGAGCTAAGTTTTGAATGTTGGTTGTCTGATGGTATAACTTCTGCCCTTAGATGATGCACTAATATTAGTGCTAATTTGTGACAGTGCACAAAGTTAGGATCCAAGAAAGTTGACATGACAACACCAATGAAATTGCACATTATTTCCTCAATTCAACAATTGAAAAACCTTCCTCTTTATTACAAGGTAAAAAGGTTTCATGATATTTTGTTTTGTTTGATTTTGAACCACTAGGGGTATAATCCCATATAACTCAGGGGGAAGAATAGTTGAGTACTAGAACTAGGACCTGGTCTCTTGGAAACTAAGAGACAAAGAACAAATAAAAGAAGTTGTCATTTGATATTTGAAACCCTTAAATAGTCAGTGCCCCATGATAGTTTGCTTGGCTCTTAACCTAGGGATGCTCTGTCATAAACTCTTTAAGTCAATCTTCGGAGGAAGAGCTTACCATTAGTGAGGAAGAGCTTACCATTAGTGAGGAAACATAGGTTCTGAGAGATGAAGCAACTTTTCTGAACTCACAGGCCTGGTAAGTGTTCTTTATCTCCAAAGTCAAACTGGGAGTGCGGACATGCATCTTATTGCTCCCTGGCTACGCTTGAAGAGGACAGTTATGCTCATCCAGGGCATTAACCCTTTCTCTGTTACCATTAATTTATATTTATTTCATGTTCACTCTTTACAAGATATTCTGTATTTGACTGTGTAGAGGAAAGTCGGAGTCCCTGACCCCTCAAAACTTGGAACTTCAGATAATTGAAACTTGGAAAGTTTACTTTCCAGAAATAACTTACTGGAGACTAATTTGGGAAAAAATAGGAAATCCCTCTTGTAATTCAAGAGCTTACAAGATTAACACCAGGATTTAATCATTTAGTGAATGCTTGCAATGTGCCAGGAACCATGAAATGCACTTTACTCTTAAACATAAGAAATGTATTTCTCCACCTTCTGGGAGGGTTGGCTGCCAACAGCTCAGAGCTGAGCCTCTCTCTAGGCATTTCATTTAACCAAATGGGTGGTTTTCAACCAATGAGTAGTTGATTAGGGTACAAAAGAAACAGGATAGTTCTAGAGGAGCCATGCAGAGATCCCCCTAGAGTTGGCTGGGGCTTCTTTATGGGTTATCTTCTCCCTCTGTCCAGTTCTTGTTCCTCCAGCTGTTTTCTAAAACACCTCCTGCACCTGAATCTCTACCTAAAAGTCTAGTTCCTAGTGAACCTGATACGAATCAGAAGCCAAATAAAATTTCATCCATCCCTCCCTCCATCCTTCCCTTAACTTGTTTAACAGATACTATTAAACACCTGTTATTTGCCAGGCAATATTCAAAGTCTTGAGGGTATAGTGGAATTCCTGCAATTCCTGAAAGCAAGATCTCTATTCTCAGAGTTCCTTACTGTTTCTACATTTAAAAAGTGCTTTAGGATCGGAGAAAGGTTTAGCACTGTATCATTATTAAATGTTCTATAGTTGTTATCTTTTGATTAAATGATAAAAATTACCCCCATCAATATAAATCCTGATTTGGGTTACATAATCTTCTACGCTGAATTACTGAAATAAGATCTTCCCAGGTGTTTTCCTAACTAAAATCCTTTCATCTCAGTCTGCCCCGACTGTTTTCTTCTTCAAAAGCAAATATGATAATTTAAAGCATTCTCCCTTAGCTACCTTATATGATGCAGTTTTCATAGTGTGGCAAGCAGGCTCTTTATAAACCGGTTCCATTCAATTTTTCAGCTTAAACTCTGATTACTGCTCTACTATAATCCAACTTCTTTCCATTAGATTTCACTGATATCTCTTTTCCTTCTCTGTATAGAATAACTGCTATAATCATATTATTTCCTGTACTTGAGACTTCCTACATTATTTTCTCTTGCTGAAAGGCCACTCTGTCTCCCAGATCATCTGCAGTGCCCCCATCAACATTGCTACTTACTAATCTTCTGGCTTGAATGTCACCTTTTAAGTTTTTATGGCTAATTATACCCAAATATCCACTGAACATGGTAGGACTATTCCTTTCTCTCATGATATTTTGTGTAGCCATCCTTTGTACATGTTACCACTTTGCATTGCAGTTACTTGTTTGTGTCCTTCTCCCTTAATCAGCTATTACATCCTTGAGTGCAGTGACTATGCCTTGTTAATTTTTTTTTTCCCTTGATGGAGTCTTACTCTGTTGCTCAGGCTGGAGTGCAGTGGCACAGTCTTGGCCCATTGCAACCTCTGCCTCCCGGGTTTAAGCGATTTTCTGCCTCAGCCTCCCAAGTAGCTGAGATTACAGGCAAGCATCACTATGCCTGGCTAATTTTTGTATTCTTAGTAGAGATGGGGTTTTACCATGTTGGCTAGGCTGATGGCAACTCTTGACCTTTTGATCCGCCTGCCTCGGCCTCCCAAAGTGCTGGGATTACATGTGTAAGCCACTGCTCCTGGCGTTAATTTTTATATCTGTAGAACTTTATAATGTGTGTACAGCAAAAACTGGGTATATTGCAGTTGAATGCATTTTTCATTCATCCAATTCACTACTGGAGATACAAAATTAGCATTCCATTCCACTGGATTTCCTTTAAACAATGAAAGTAATATTTTCATATCAGTTCCTCTAGGGTAAATTTCAACTGAGGAGAAATGGATACACGTTGGTGTTAGCTCTTTTCCTTTATTTAAAAGATCTATTTCTTTGTTTTTGCTGCTATTTACCATTGTCTTTTTGCACTGACTTAGTTCATAATGCAAATCTCTTCAGTCAATAGATACACTTGAAATAGTTAGCTTGTGGTTTGCTGTTTGAATAACTTTTCATCATTCAGCCTTCCATCTGCATACCAAGTACTGTGGAAGGGATGTGGGGGCTTCAGCTGGGAGAAGGAAATGACAGGAGAAGAAAAATTATAATGAAGATAAGGAGAAGGAAAATCTGGGAGTCTTTTCCAGTTTGGCAGTGGCAATCATCTGTACTATAAGTAGTAACCATTTAATTTTCAAGGATTTTTGTTTTCCCTGAAGACCTTCAGATATGCCAATAGGTACTGACTAGTATGTAAAAGTAGAAATAGCATTAGCATTTAGCTTTATCCCTTCACTCCTCCACTTCTGCTTCCCGTTTCACTCATAATTAGGCAACTTGTTGATCATTAAATCTATGGAGATTCCCCTGCCTCCCCACATTGCACCTGCTTCTCCATGTTCTCCCTACATCATGCACCTGAAATGCTCCTATTTAGCCTCCAAATGTCACCTCTTCCATCAGCCTTCCCAGACTCCCCCCAAGTTAGAGTCAATTGTTTTTTTTTTCTGTAATCTCATGTTAGTTTGTCTGTTTCAATATTTTTATTCAGGTAACAACATCTAATTATTGGATTATAAACCTGTCTTTCCTTTATAATCATTGGCTCCAAAGAGACTATGTCTTATCTTGGTATTCTTAGCAGTTCCATGGTGAATGGAATAAAATGGTTGCTAGATATATATGGACTGAATAGATGATTAAATGATTCAGAAGAAATACTTAGTGAGGATGTTTTTAAAAATATATTACCTAACACAACTCTTCTAAAATATCCAACCATTTAAATGATAATTAGCCTCACTGAAGAATACAATGAAAAGATTTGTGCATGGAAAAGCACATTACAATTAGAAATATCATATATGCTTTTCTGTTTGTTTCTCTTCTTATGAGAAATAAAGGCATTTTTATAATTTAAGCCAGAAAATTTTATTTTTGGGTATAAGTGGATATCATTAGATATGGCATAAACCTTTCAGTATGTTGAGCATTTTGGAAACTAGAGCTTTTGTGTAATTTAAAATGTCAAATGATGGAAACCTTATGGAATCTGACTCTTCACAGAAACAGATGGTCCACGTGTTCAGAGCAGTCAGAATGTGAAGATTGCATCAGGTAGTATGTATTTTATGATAGATATATTATACTTTGTGCATATTTAATGAGTTTTGTGATTGGTCAATATCAAGCCACCACGTCCATTACTTCTTTAAAAATATTGGCCAATGACTAGTTTAACTTTGTGTATACCTACTTATTCTAAAATTTTTCTCTATACTTTTCAGTATTGTGATTGTTATTTTGAAGATGAAAGAATATGTTGGCCAAACATTTAAATAATCACCTCTCCTGAACCATTTGCAAAATACAAAATCATTATCAGTGGTCCATATCAGGTATAAATGTTGGATGGTATGGGTAAATTAGCTTTCTCTTAAACAAAAGTTTTGTACTCACCAATTGTACTATTTACAATTCAGTTTCCAGACTAGCTTCTTCTAAAGTGGAAAACCAGAAAACCATTTCTGTCTAATCTCTTCCATTGAGTTAAATAAACAGAACATTCTGAATATTTTAATTTGGAGAACAGGGTCTGGTTATTGAAACCTAAATCCCCTAGAACTCACCAGAACATAGGGCATTGAAACTGGAAGAAATGTAATTCTGATGTATGGTTGTACTTGAAGCAAGGTGAATGCAAGAGGTGTTTAGGGAATTGTAAACCAAAACGTTCCATCTTTAGTACTCAGTCAGGGTTAATGGAAGGAAAAGTGTCAGAGTCCCAGCTAAGGCAGCTGGTCCCTAAAGTTTGCTCTAGGTTACAATGTCATCCTCTCGGGTCTCCTAGGAGGTATGCAATTGACAGGGTGTTAAGAAGCAACTTGTAGAGATAAACAAGCTGTAGACTAAGAAACAGAAAGCATCAACAAGCTGATCCGGCTCAAATGCAATATTCTATCTTGAAAATATTGTGATATTATCACTGGTGTGCATGTGTGTATGTGTGTGTGTATGTGTGTGAGTGAGAGAGTGAGATTAAGTACTTACAATTTTGTTTTCCCAATAGACAGTGAATCTCGGAGGGTCAACTTTGTATCTTTAATGACAAGGACAATGGGACACACACCTCCCTACTCACCGCCACTCCCCAAAGGTGCAAATATACTGGAACAGAATTAGTATCCTGCCTTTAATCCTACATTGATTTGACAGGCACTCAACTAATTATTGCAGAAGAAACTTAAGGAGAAGAAAAGGAAGGAAACTTTGTTCTGAATCTTAACTTTTCCTTTTATCTTGCCTTTTTCTTGGGAAAATCAATTCTTGTATCTCAGATTCTTCATCTGCAAAATGATTAGGCAAGACCAGATCTGTTTCATAAACATTTTCCAGATTTAATATTTTATGATTCCATTGAAATTTGTAAGTATCAAAAGAAAGAAAATTATAAAGCGAATTTGTTGGGGAAATACTTTATCCAATCCAATGTTGAGGAAGTAAATTGTACCAATATCCACTGTCATTTTCAAACTTGCTTATTATCAGCCTTTAGTGAAACACATGGGCTGCCCTACAGCTCCTGTTACTGGGCTGTAAAGGGGAGTGAAACTGAGAGTGACAGTTCAGAGAAAGTTACCTCTTCAGTTTCTAGGAAAACTCAAACCATGTCCAGCTGAGGTACCTTCCTTTTCAACAATGCCAGCAGTTTTTAGGGGATAAAGAATTGCTTTCAGAATCACAGAGAATAGGCATGTGACACAGACAAAATTTTTAAGAACACGGTCTGGTTTTAATAT
The DNA here is from genome assembly GCA_963573385.1 of Cacajao melanocephalus. Classification (NCBI taxonomy): domain Eukaryota; kingdom Metazoa; phylum Chordata; class Mammalia; order Primates; family Pitheciidae; genus Cacajao; species Cacajao melanocephalus. Next base: position 37,639 of record CAUYLG010044847.1, read on the forward strand.
TTCTAAAAAACATATAAAGTTTGTATAAGCTATAGAAACTGTACAGAAACTGAGAATATTGATGATGATGATTATAATAATAATTATAGATGTTCTTTATTATTAGAATTACTTCATCTTTTAAGTGGAGATGTCCAACCCATTATCATTATTCTCTGACAGTAGCTCATAAAAATTTTAGTAATACATTATTAATACATTTAAAAATCTCGTGATAAACTCAGTTTCATGTAGGAAGAGATGATGCTAAAGTAGATAGCACAGGAACTTTGGGACCATGTATATATATATATATACACACACACACACACACACATATATATATGTGTATATATATACACATACATATATATATGTATATATATGAAATAATATATGTATATATATGAAATAAACACCAACTCAGGCTTGTAGTATATATAAAATATTGGCAAATCAATAAACATTTCTATCCCTATGTGTTTGTTAATACAAATAAGAAAAATACACACACACAAAATAAATATCTTTGAACCTCAGTTTTCTCTGTTAAGTTGGTCTTTATATTTCAATATCAGTGCAATTTGGAGGCTTGACCAAGAAAACACATGGTCACCTTTTGGTGGAGCATTGAGAACAAAGCAGATATTTGGTTTTGCACCCAAAATTTATTAAAATACTTATTATTTTCTAACAACAAAATAATTAAGAAAATATTATCTCTGTCTTTATAAATATTACTGTTTAATTAATTCCTTTAAACTTCCCATGTTTCCTAATTAACTGAGAACATATACTCAAGGGAATATGTATTAGGATGGTGGATACTCGCAAGGGTAGCATGGACTTGCCAGTCAAGAACAATGGTCTCTGTTCTAGGGTTTAGGCAAAAACAAAAACAAAACAAAACAAAACAAAAAAACACAATAGCAAAAAAAACCCTCAATACCGAAAGGGGTTGGTATGATTGAAGAGCAGCCTAAGTCAATCTTTATATTTTGGTGGCAATATATTTGAAAATAACAAAAGTTAATTATTTGAATATAGTCTGTTACTAGACTCAGTTATTTAAAGATAGTAAGCATTCCCTAAAAATCTTTGTAGCTTTCTCATGCCTTGAATGAAGCCTTAAGTTCAGGAGGAACCCAGCACTTGTTGAATATCTTAAGGTTGTATTTGTTTATTTAACTGTCTCAACAAACTTATTTGAAAGTAGCATTTGTAAAACTCCACGTTGTATAGATGAGGAAATTTGAGAAATTAAAGTATTTGCTCAGGGTCAAACATTTAATAAGTATCTCACATGGAATTGAACTCAGATCTATTAGGTTGGTGCAATTACTTTTGCACCAAGCAGTCTAATAATTGGACTAAAAATGTTATCCCACTGCACTTTGTTAAAAAATAACAAGAAAGAAAAAAATAAGAGGAATGAAACATTTGAGGGTTGGAGTGAAGAACAGAGAAACTCCTTGTGCCTTTAGGATGACAATATGCACAATTTATCTTCTCAAATATTGTATATAAGCAAAGGGGAACAAGTTGTCTGTCAAATAATAATGAATTCCTCACAAATCCAAAAATTTTCACCAGCTGCTAAGTAAAATGATCAGTTGGTCACTGCTCATTTAAGTTGTCATATTTTTTTAACTTGAATTCATTTTTTGTCTAAATTATTTTCAGAGTTGACATTCTGTTATTTGCACAAAGTATCTCAGTAGAAGATCTTTGGCATTTTTCTTAGTATTGACAATAGTTTGTGTAATTATGTGTAGGTGTTTCTGAATGCTTTGAAAACTGATTTGTATGGCTGATTTAGCTACATAAACAAAGGATAAGAAAGTCTCTGTGTCACAATTGTATAAGTGTGAGTGTGTGTTTTCTCGGCTGTTTAAATAATTCTATCATGAATAAAATGACAGGGACCTCTTTTAAGGCCTATACATCCTCTATGAAAATAAGAGATGAGTCAAATGTAAAGAAGGTAAAGAATATAACTTGAGTGGCGGAGGAGAAGGAGAGCATCAGGACAAATAGCTAATGCATGCGGGGCTTAATACCTAGGTGACAGGTTGATAGGTGCAGCAAACCACCATGGCACATGTTTACCTATGTAACAAACCTGCATGTTCTGCACATGTATCCCGGAACTTAAAGTAAAATAAAATTTTTAAAAAATAATGTAACTCAAGCCTGCTCTCTTCATTCAGTAAAGGAAGGATGAAAAAATATCCTAGGATTTCTGTCTTCATGAAGATAGGAAATTGTCTGGAGATATAGTGGCAGAAATCTCTAGGAATACAACTTCCTAGAAATTCTTCCTTCTTTGCAGATTTCTGGCACAAGTAAGGCATACAAATATGCTTTTACCGTTGGGGTTTCAGTCCCAATCACACATTTCAACTTCCCTTGGAGGACTCTTTTTACATGGACAAGTTATATTTGTACACCCCACTAATAGCTAAAACACATACCTCATCTCTTATCACTCAAGTATGAGCAGGCCCAAGTGAAGAAAGGGGAAAAACAGTTCAAAATGTGGTTTAAACATGACTTAGGTGGCTCTCAATAACCCCACTGTGATTAGCCACATGTGTTAAAAGAGAGTACTCAGTGGATATGCTTGGTATTTTCACTGCAGTGAAAGCTCCAGCCTCTTAATCTGTGAAATGTTAAGTTGTTCTAGAGTTTGGCCAGCTCAGATCAGCATCTTTCTTTAAAATGTAGGAAAGAGGAATGGGACCAAGGGGAGCCTAGAGCTTCTTTTAAAAGCTTTTATATTTTACAAGATTTTTGTTAGGAGAAAATATGGTAGGTGAATGAGTGCATATTAAACAGCCCACTGTAGGGCATCTGTGACACCTTGTAAATAGTTATTAAAATGCCTAGCCTATTATTAGCGTAATTGTAATTATTTCTTAAACATAAAGTACATAATATGAGACTAACAGAATAAATAAGCCAGCCAGAATTTTAATTAGTTTCATGATGTTGCTACATTATAGAGGAAATTATAGCATATATAATTTTAAAAACAAGATGTTAAAATATATAAATGAGAATATATGGTATTAATGTTGTTCCTAATATTAAGTATTCAGCGAATATCCTAAAACTCAATGCTATTGTTCTTGATTAGGTACATCTGTTCACTTAAAAATCCATGGGAACTGGCATAGTTTGGATATTTGCTCCACCCAAGTCTCATGTTGAAATGTAATCCCCAGTTTTGGATGTGGGGTCTGGTAGGAGGTGATTGGCTCATGGGGGTGGATTTCTCATAAATGGTTTAGCACCATCCCTTGATGCTTTCCTCTCAGTAGTGATCAAGTTCTTGTGAGATTTGGCTGTTTAAAAGTGTGTGGCACCTCCCACCTCCTCTTGCTCCTGTTTCCATGTGACCTGCCTGCCCCCATTTTGCCTTCTGCCATAATTGTAAGCTTCCTGAAACCTCCCCAGAAGTCAGCCAGACATTGGCCTTATGCTTCCTGCAAAGCTTGCGGAATGTGAGCCAATTAAATATCTTTTCTTTATAAATTACCCAGCCTCAGGTATTTCTTTATAGCAATGCATGAACAGCCAAACACAAGAACCAACTCTCCCAAAACATTGCCTCAACTAGAACATAGCTGCCTCACTTCTGTTCTCCATGAAAGCTAGATCCAGGTTGGATGCAATGTTTCAGGCATTGGCTCCTACATACAAAACTACATGCAGTTGTTTCTCCATAGCTGTGGTTCCATATGAATGCATTCAACAAACCATGGATCTAAAATATTTGAGGGAAAAAACTGCGTCTGTGTAAAACATTTACAGATATTTTTTTCTTGTCATTATTCCCTAAACGGTGTAATATAATGCAACTTTCAAAGCATTTCCATTATATTAGGTATTATAAGTAATCTAGAGATGATTAAAAGTATACAGGAGGATGTGCATGGGTTATATGCAAATACTATGTCATTTTATAGCAGAGACTTGAGCATCTGCAGATTTTGATATCTGCAAGGATCCTGGAACCAATCCCTCACGGACACGGTAGAATGATTGCATCTATCTTTTCCTCTCTCTATTCTGTTTTTCATGAAACTGTATTGAGAACGAAACCAATGATCAAAATCACTTTTAAATAACATTTCCTAAATTATTCAGAGAATAATTTTGGTAAAAATCAGTTTTGGTAAAAACTGATTTTTTGTCATTCAAAAAATGCTTTAATACTACCCAAACTATCTTATTTATAACTTTTAAAAAATGGGCACACTTAGGTCTAGCAGCTAAGGCTTACTCTCTTCATTTTTTCACTATAATAAATTTAGGCTATTTGTCTGCTGAAAGAAATAAAAACATAAACTAACTCAGAAATTAAAGACAGGGTTGTGTTGCTCATGCTCCATGGGCCCTGTCTTTAAATACATTCAAGTTGTGCGAATAATCATTTTTGTCTTCATAGTCAAGTGATCCACATTTGATGAAGCATTAAATCACAAATGAATTCAGTCTTTTTTCCTGTGCTATCCCACTCTTGCTTGAAATTTCTGTGATTTGTATTGAACTTGTATCATGTATTTTACTTGTACAATCCTATAATTTTCTTTATTATTTGTTCACACTTCATTGTTAGCATATGAGATTTGACCCCATCAATTTTCTTTCTATGCCTCAATTTTAATGACTATATGCGTTAAAGAGTAAATTCTGAAATTTTAATGTTTTCCTCTTTTATTACCTGAAAGCTGTCATTCAGATAGGAGCAAAACATTGCCTTTTAAACATATAAGAATGTTCCAACATGTATATGATAGTGTAATGTGATGCGGTGTGACAACTATACCTCAAATGCAGAAAATACTATCTATAATTACCCTCAGTGGGAAAAATAGTCTTCATTCTGAGAGTAACTATATGCAAAATGCTCAATGGGATATTGCAGAATCTTTGTGATTTGGGTAAAAACTTTGACTCTTGATCTGACACATATTTATGTATCAGTTTTGACAGCAAGTGCATTAACAAGTTCTAATGTGACAACTTCTTTCTCAGTATATTTTTGGAAAACGTTAAGATTGATTACTGTTTTGGTGATGTTGAAACCATGGGAGACATCTATTTTGTACTTGTTGAAGAGATATCCATTGAATTCTGATGCTTCTCTCCATCAGAACAAAGAAAACAGTGCTTTTAGGGTTTCGCAAGTGGTTATTTATTAGTGTCCATGTCTAAAAATGAACTAATTTTTTTAACAATTGCAAATTAGGATATAAAAGATATTTTTCAGGGGTGAGATTCAAGGCCTTAAAGAGCATCACTCCCAGAACACACACAGATTTACTCCTTGTTTCGCTTGCTTGATTCTGTGGGACTTGTTATTAGCCTTTGGATGCAGACCTTATTTGATTGCGGCAAATCCCATTATGATACTTAATCTTGGTGTTTCTTTTGATAAATGCTTTAGCTTTGGCATCCACCAATATTCCTCAGCGGTCCAATCACCAGTGTACTTTTTATCCTATTACTTAAGTTTTGGTGATGACCACTTATAACTAGAAGGGGTAAATATGTTTCTCATATATTACAGAATTTCATGCACATGGAAAGCAAAAAAAAAAAAAAAAGAAAGAAAAAAAGGAGTGTATTAATGAAGTTTCTCTAAAGAAACAAGGCCAATAAGAGATATATAGAAATATAGAGATATAGCAAAAAAAAAGAGTGTATTAATCAAGGTTCTCCAGAGAAACAGGACCTATAAGAGATATATAGAAATACAGAGATACAGAGAGATAGAGAACATCTATCAATCCAACATCCATCCATTATCTATCTATCTATCTATCTATCTATCTATCTATCTATCTATCTATCTATCTATTCATCTATCTATCTATTCATCCATCCATCTATCATCTATACATCTACTCTATTTATCTACCTATCTTTCTTATACAGAATTGCTTCACATGATTATGGAGGCTGACAAGTCCCAAGACTCACAGTTGGCAAGCCGGGCACTGAAGAAAGCTGGTGCTTCACACACTACCAGTGATGTAGTTCCAGGATGAATCTGAAGACCTGAGCACCAGGCAAGTTGATGTTGTAAGTTCCAGTCCAAGGTCAGGAGAAGATGAATGTTCTATTCAAGTTTTAAAGTAATTGGATGAGAGCCAATCACATTAGGGAGGCTTATCTGCTTTACTCAGTCTACCAATTCAAATCTAATCTTATCCAGAAACACCCTCATGGACACATCCACAGTAACATTTGACCAAATATCTGGGCACTCAAAGGCTTAGGCAAGTCGACACGTAAAATTAATCGTCACAAGGAGAGAGAATGGATTCAACAAATATTTAAAAGTATTCATAATAGAAAGGTATTTATTGTGTTTATGTGTCAGGCAGCATTTTGAGTGCTGTTGTGATATCTCAGTTAAAACACTAGTTAGATAAGAAAAGTATCACTTCTGTGAGGTGGTTACTATTATTGTCTTCGTTTAGCAAATGAGAAAACAGAAGCAGATTTATGTAATTTGCTGGTGCTCATGTAACTGATAAGTATCTGAACTGGGATTCAAACTCAAACTCAGAGTTTAAGCTCTTAACTAGAGCTATGCTAGAGTCCTCCTTGGGGACAAGTGATTGTAGGCAGAAAATAAGAAATATGGGGAGAGGCGTGCTGAATTAAAAAAAAGCAACTTTCTAAATCAAACTGAAAACCACATCTTCTAGTGCTAATTATAGGTAGAGAACTGTGCTAAATGTTTTGCAAGCATTATCCAATTTAATGTTAAAAACCATACTAGACATGAGAAGCCATTATATCCATTTTATAGATAAGAAAACTGAGCTGGGTTGGAATTGCAGCTGGGGGATTTTTAATACTGTGAGCTTAGATATATTCATCTGTCAAACTCTAGCTGATTCCAAACTCCTTGTTCATTCTATCAGGTTGTGCTATGAGAAAAAAATTTTGTAAGCTTTAAAAGTGGTAGTCAACTCAAGGCACAGCCAATAAGCATTTATATGATTGTATATTATTTACCTAACTCTGCAGAGGGAGCCAGATTTCCTTTAGTGCAGTAACAAAGAATGGCTCCTATATATCCCCAGCAATTCTCAGGAAGCGGCGGGTATTATATTCTCTTAAATAGAGGGGCATTTTTCTCACTTAGTCCTATTACTGGCAGCTTCTAAATTTAATAACAAAATGTTCACCTACAAATAAGCAGAAAAAAAGCTTAACTTGCCACAGGGGGAAAAAGTTCTATGATGTAACAGACTCAGGAATAAGTGATATTCATGGGAAGGTCACTGCCTGAGGCTGCTTGATAAACTCCAGCCCTTTCCTGTTGCCACCTGTTTGATGTTTAAGCTTTGGATGCCAAGAGTGGTTATAATAAACTGTCCAACAGTTTCTCACTTAGACTTCCCAAGAAGGTGACAAAATAAAATCAATGTAAAGCTGTCAAAAGAAAGGCTCATCACTCAATTATATTTTGCTCAATCACCCATTTGAAACCAAGTATTTCCTTTAATCAACTCTTTTGAGAATTTAGCCAACGGAACACCAAGAGGCTCCAATGATTGTTTCCCATCTAAATTCTTTTTAAGAAAAATGCAGGCAAATTCCTCAGTTGACCTTGTTTTGATAAGTTTCCTTGAGGCAAGGTCATCATAATTCTCACCCGCATTTTTCCACTGTCTTGTCAAATGAATCCGTGAAATTCATAGATTAACCCAAGTCCCTCACTCAGACTTTCTAAATGAACCAAATGTTCAAGTGCAACAAAAAATTACACATCTGGTAATTCTGCATGTTATTTATAGCCTTTCTGATAGAGGCATAATTGATTCAGAAATGTAATTTACAGCTTGGCATCTTGTTTCAAAGCCTCAATTCCATGACATCCACCAAGAGAGTAATCTCACTTTTGTGAGGAAACAAAGATAATAATTGTAAAGAATTTTACTATGATAGGCTCATACTTTTGCATAAAGTTTTTCTTGCTCCTTGTTTTTCATTTGCAAAGTGGGCAATATTCATGTCAGCCACACACTTTTAATTCCATAGAATGGTTTATGAAGACATAAATGGAGCATAAAGTTGATCAACAAACCCTAGGGTGATGGCAAATGGCTAAGGCAAGTTTCTCTTGCCCTCTAGTTTTAATTGCAACCCTCATCAGAAAACACTCTCTAATTTAACTAGTAATTGTTCTCCTCAAAGAGAACATTTGTCATTTAGTGCCATTTTGAAAACTACTAAAGAATATTGGAATCTTTTTTTTTTTTTTGATTCAAGAAGAGTCATAAAACCACTTTTTCTTCTTCAGTCTCTGTCTTCCACACCCTTCTTAAAAATAAAACTGATGCCTTAATTATTGCCCTTGTTTCTTATCTTGGTCTTGGGCACATTTTGAGAAAGATAAGCTTATGTAGGGGTATTAATTTCCTCTAGCTAGTGGAGTCCAGTATGAGTTTTATGGAAATAAGCCTAGATATCTTACTCTCATCCTCATGTTCAAAAATTAGAGTTATGTAACTATAGAAAGAGTCCAGTTTAGTACAATTTTGTGTAATAAAGTTGTGAGTTGTTTTTCAGTTGCCACGGACCCCAGGTTGCAGGTTTTCAACCTGAGCATACATTGATGAATGAAGAGTACAACCATGGGTAGAAACTAAGTGCTCGTGTACAGGTGAAAGGTACCCGAGTTACTTGCGGTGAATCTGCATGGGGCTGCAGCAACCTCAATTCTTGCCTTCTCACAAGAAAGAATTTGACTGAGGAGCATTAGGCAGAAAAAGAGACTGAGGCAAGTTTCAGAGGAGTGGAAGTTTATTTTAAAAGGCTTAAGAACAGGAAAGAACAGAAAGTATGTTTGGGAGAGACCCAAGTGGGCGACTTGAAGGACAAACGTGCTGTTTACCTTGATCCTAGGACTTTATGAAGTGGAGGCCCTTTCCCGTGATTCTTCCCTCAGGGTGGGTTGTCCACATGTGCAGTGCCCTTACCCATGGGAAGTGAATACATGCAGTGTGTTTAGGAAGTCGTAGGCATGCTCATCTGAGGTTTTCTTCCTTTTTCTGTTGGAGTATAACTGGGAGGTCACACTTTATCATTTTGTCTTTTGATACATATGCTGGAGAAATTGCTTCTCCCTGGCACCTGCATTCAATTAACACTTTAGTGCAATAGGTGTGGACCATTAGGAAATGGCCTCTCCCTGGTGCCAGGTGGCAATTTATCACTTTTAGAGAGGCAATGTGATCATTGCTGAGCCATCACCCAACATTCCCAGTGGGTGTGGGGAGAGCCCTCTCCTGTACCACTTAGGCCTGTCTGTAACACTTGGACCAAGGAACAGGGACCAAATTATGAAGCAAACTCCTAAGGCATGTGCCCTGCTCCAATCAGATAGAGTCCTGGCATCACCCTATGTATGGCATGATCCAGTCAGATCATGCCTCCTAGCAGCACCTCATTGCAAGATCCATTCAGGTCACGCCTTTTTATCCTCTGCCTATAAAACTTGCCTCAGCCTCCATCCTAGGGAGACGGGTGTGAGCATTGCCTCCTATCTTCTTGCCAGTTAACTTGCAATAAAGCCTTTCTTTTCTCAAAAGCAAATGTCATAGTATTAGCTTCTTTGTGCATTGGGTAGAGAGCCCATTGCTTTCTTGGTAATAATTATCCTGATTTCGGCCATGCATATCTGATCTATATAATGTAAGTTTACTTCAGTTTCTAGTTACAAGCTTGGGTTTCTCTTTAGTCATAGAAAATAATCTGTTTAGAACTATCCCCTTAGCATTCTGGCCTACCCTGATTCCTAGGCCAGATTATTATTTATGACACTAGGAGCAATTCTAGGAAATTTCAACAGCCCCTTCATCATTCATTGATCCCTGCTTTCTGGACTTGCTCTTCACTCCCTGCTTTCTATTCCTGCCTTGATACTTGTGTCTGATACTAACACTGCTATTCAAGCATTGCCTCTGTCCTAAGAATCCAGCTTTAATGCTCCTTACCTATAGATGTGATTTCTTTGGTTACAGAGTTGGCCAAGATGAATTCAGAATTCACTGTGACCCTTTGCATTTCTATTATTTTTTTACTTGATTCATCACAGAAAATCAGAAATATACTTCAAAATATAATATGCAAACAATACTAAACATAAGACAAATATAAATGCTGTTAACCTAGTTGTATGTTTTTCAGTCCATATGTCATCTCTCCCCCTCTGTCATATCTATCATCTATCTATCCATCTATCATCATCTATCTTCTACAAGCTTGACATCACATTGTTAATGCAAATTTTAGATTTTCACTCAATATTTCATCATTTTTATGCTCCTATCTATAAAAAATTTAAAACCTTTTTGTTTTGAAAAAAATGTTTTCTGCATTATGGATGTGCCAAAATTTACTTATCCATTTCCATATTTAGGCATTTTGATTAATTATCAAGTTTTTATTTTTCATAATCAAACCTCGATGAATATCTTTGTGCTTATTAAAAACTCTCTGTTGAGGACTTATGTGTGAGGCCCTATTTTATGCACTGGAAATTCAAGAATTACAATTGTTGAATTTAAGCACATCAGAAAAGAAGAAGTCTACAGTAAAATAGGAAAAAAAGGCAATTATATTACTGTTTGAAAAGTGTTAAGGGCATACAAAAAGTACTGGATACAACTGGAAGTCAGAGAATACTTCAAGGGAGAGGTAGTCTCCAGACACAAATGTGAAGGATGAATAAGAGTTAACCAGATAAATGAAAATGCTGGGAAAGAAGTCACTTTTGTGAGTGTAATGAACAGTAAGTGCAAAATTCTATGAGCAAGAAAAAGCATAAGTTTGAAAAAGTACAAGTAATTTAGAACATTTGGAACATTGAGTGTGGGGGATTATAAGACTGCTTAAGAATACAGGTTAGGGCTAGATCATAAAAGGACTTCCACAAGATTTTAAGGAATTTTTTTTTTTATTCTGAAGACAGTGAAAGTCTTTAAAATGTTTTAAGCAGAGAGAAGCATAATTGAAAATGCATTGTAGAAAGATTGTTGGTAGCTTTGTAAAGATTGCATTGGGGAGAAGCAAGGAAGACAGGGGTGCTAGTTAGGAGATTATTCCCATAATGCAAACATAGATGATGATAGCTGGACAAGGGGTAGCAGGAGAGTGGGAATTAGGATGGAGAAAAAGAATTTTAAATATTGCCTTGATATGACATAGTGACTTTACTCACAAGGTATGGGAGATGTTCACTGGGGAAGTTGTGATGCCATGTGCGTAGGAAAGCAACAGGGAGAAGAAGCAGTTTGTGGAGCTGCATTAATTTAAAGTTGCGAGCTATTTCTGAAGAATAGGCAACTTCCTATGTGAAGTTTAAAAGAGAGATCTGAGTGGGAACAGAATAGAGATTTGAGTGAGAGATATATCAACTCTGATAATTTTATTGGGAGATATTTCTAGAAATGAAATTATTCATCAAAGATTATTGATGCATTTGACACAGTAATGTCTAGAAAGGTCACAGATGTTGGCCTGCTGGTACAATAATTTAGATTTTGGATCAGCCTATTGCTATATTCTTAGGAGCCTTTTGTCCTCTGGGTCTATGCTTGAGCCCCAACACATTTCTTTCTCTCCATTCCACAGTTGCAGGACCAGCATTGTCTGCAAGAGAACCGTATTATATCATGAATCATTCCTCATGGGACAGCGGGATGGGGTTTAAGCACATGACATCTTTGAAGTATTGCTTTAGCATTCTGAGCAGTGGCTGGAATATTTATATCAACCATAAATAATGCAACGGAAGAAAGATCTTTTTCAATATCTGGCTTCTACTCAAATTGTAGACCCAGCTGTGATTTCTAAATATTTTAATTAATGTCTCTCAAAGGGAGGTTTTACTAAGCAAATGAGAGGCACCTTGATGCATATCCATTTATGTATCAAGGCTTATGAACAAGGGTGCTGACATTCCCTAAAGATCTTACCTCTCCTCTTGAAATGGATGTTACTTCCCATGCTGATGATGGGGACTGCATTCTTTTCATTATGTCACTGCATTCTTTTCATTATGTCACTGCATTCTCAAAGAAACAGAAAGTGATTAATTTATTAATCATATGGTAAGCCATTGAGTGTTGGAGAATTGGCTTTATATTAAGATACATTTGGACTTTTAGAAATGTCTATTTATATAGTTAGGTAGTTTATCAATGCCCTGAAGGACAGAGTGACTGGGAAGAAACACTATATATGAACCCACCCCAAACCCATTATAAGAAGATTTGAGCTGGCCACGGTGGCTCACACCTATAACCCCAGTACTTTGGGAGGCCAAGGCAGGCGGATCATGAGGTCAGGAGATCGAGACCATCCTGACTAACAGAGTGAAACCCCATCTCTACTAAAAATACAGAAAATTAGCTGGGCATGGTGGTGGTCACCACCTGTAGTCCCAGCTACTTCAGAGGCTGAGGCAGGAGAACCACTTGAACCCAGGAGGCAGAAGTTGCTGTGAGCTGAGATCATGCCACTACTCTTCAGCCTGGGCTATAGAGCAAGACTCCATTTCAAAAAAAAAGAGAAGATTTGATATAGTCTGCCTAAGGAGAGTATAATCTGTTTTGTTTTATGTAATAAGTACTATTATATATTTGGTATTTATAAAGTACCAAGGAGTTATGTTAACCACTTGACATGTATAATCTCTTATAAGTCTAATCACAGCCTGTGGTGTACATTGGCGTACATACTATCAACATTATCTTATTATAGAAGAGGAAACCAGCTTAAAGATTAAATAACTTGTTCACAACTATATAAATAGTAAGTAGGGGAACCCATATTCAAACCCAGGCAACCTGATTCTAGATGAACTGGAGGTTATCCATGATTTAGGGTAAAATAGCTCAAAAATATCTAGAATAAATCATTCTTTGTCCTCATTCTGGAGTTCACAGTAATAGTCTCACAAAGGAAGACAGGTCAAAGTATGGTAATGGTGTCAGTGTGTATGAAAGACAATAATTTATAAATGTCTTGTTAAACACTTCAGAAGATATCAACCTCCTTGTATGATTTCTAGCAAGAAATAAGCAGATTGACCTTTTGGTTCTTATCTTTAATTAGCAAATATTTGTCTTCTATGAGCAGAAACTGAACAGTCACTGGGGTCAAACAAGTCATAATTCACACGAAAAGAAAACAGTAATTTTTTGAGAAGCATATGGGATTTCATTATTTTATTGGGTTCTTAAGATCTCCACCTAGTCCATGGATATTCACTGAATCCACAGTAGATATTGGCTCTAGTGAAAGGCCAGACCCCTCTCTTCTATTAGTAAACTACTTCAGACAGAGTTAATATGAACTCTGAATGTGGCTGACTAGTTGAGAAGGGCCATGGGCAATCTCCTGTACTACTGAATTCTTCATAGACAGCTCTCCATTTACTTTTCATCCTTGATTGACCTTTAAAAAGTTAGTCGTTTTCATACTCATAGACATATATATTTTAAAATTCTTAATCATCATTTTTAATAGCATTTCTCTAGTGGTTGGTGCTGTCTCTCATTTAACAAGCTGGCGTTAATGTCTTGATGTTTAATAATACTGATTAATTTTCCTGAAATATTTCAATATTCATCAGTAATGAATTTTTATAAGGGCTGATCTTTGAGTCTCTCTTCTGCCATCTAAGATAAACCTCAGCTGACCTGGTGTGTCTGTGTATGGAAGATGATATTTGGCATTTAAAGACTTCTAAAGTCAAACAAAGGAGGTTACCAACCGTGTTGATATATGGATGTACTGTCAATAGTTGACACACCATGCTAAGATCACTCACGAACCTAAAGGATAAAACCCAGAAATGCTAGCAAACTAGCTAACAAAAGGCAGTACCCATATTACAATTTAGTGTTTATTTGTTAGTATTTATTGAGGGATCAAGTGCTCTGTTTACCTAGAAGTACTGATTCAGATGCCTTTGTTCCAACAAACACCAATGATAACTTTATGAGGAAGTGAAGGTTTTACAAGTAAGATTTCTTTATGCAAGGCTCTAGGTTAAGTGACAGAATTGCAAGAATAGTTTGGGTTCTTAAGTTTAAGTCAAGGTTGAACTTCTGTGAATGCCAATGCTAGTCTTGGTCTTTTTCCAGTCTGGCATATCAAAGGCTAAGGAGTCCACTGGAGAATGAAATTGGTGAGACTGGAATATTTATTTTCTGATAACTGAATTCTTCACTTGCAATGCTAATATTTTATGCAGCGCTCATGACAATCATGATATTCATATTCATGTCATGAATATGTCATATTCATATGACATATTCATGTTGAAACTTAAAACTGAGTGTGTTGTTATGTAAAAATAAGAAAAGAAAAAAATAAACTAGGATCGGTGGGTCACACCTGCAATCCCAGCACTTTGGGAGGCCGAGGTGGGCAGATCATGAGGTCAGGAGATCGAGACCATCCTGACCAAGATATTGAAACTCCATCTCTACTAAAAATACAAATATTAGTCATGTGTGGTGGCATGTGCCTGTAGTCCCAGCTACTTGGGAAGATGAGGCAGAAGAATTGCTTGAACCTGGGAGGCAGAGGTTGCAGGGAGCTGACATCACACCACTGCATCCAAGCTTGGCAACAGAGTGAGAAACTCCATCTCGAAAAACAAAACAAAACAAAACAAAAAAATAAAAAAAAGTAACCTTTGAAGTCAGAAGAAGAGAATTACAACACTACCATTAGCTAGCTGTGCAACTTACACAAGTCATTTGTCTCTATGTTAAATAATTCTATTTGCCTACCCAATATCTAGTGCCAGTTCTTTCCTTCTTTCATTACTTTATTCCTTCATCTGTTCTTTATTTTTTATTAAATACGAAGCACTTACTTTGTGTTAGATCTGATTCTAAGAACTGCACAAATATAAACCCATTACTAACCCAATTTTACTCAAGGCTGCACTGGAGTTTGAAATACTCAATTTGTTGGCTTTCCTTACAGATATAGGTGGTTATGTGATGTAGTTTTGGACAAGAGAGATTAATCTTTGGGTGGGGCCTTTCGAAAATATTTTATCCTGCTTATAAAAAGGGACAGACTTGGCTGGCACACAGCCCTTTCCTGTCCACTCTCTGCTCTTTTATATTCCTTTATCTTCCTACCCAGAACACATTTACAAGGCCCCAAGGCCAGCAGCCATCTTGAAAGACTAAGAGTAAAAGCCATGTGCTGGGCATGGCATATCAAAGAGCCCGGTCCCTAATGGGGATGTTGACCCTCTGCATAACATCTCCTGCCCTCCCAGACTTCCTATGCAAGAGAAACGATGCTTCACTTGCCTGAGCCACTGTTAGTCAGGTTTTCCGTACCTCGTACCTGAACAATTCTAATTCTTAAACACTCTTTGGGCTTCAGTTTTTTCATCTGTAAAATGGGAACTGTGTTCTCTGAATGAAAGGATTGTTAGGATTAAACAAGATAGAATATGTAAAACACAAAGGACAGAGTATTGTCCAATAAACCCTAGTTCTCCTTGCCATGTGCATATAAACCTTTCTCTATTCCAACACATGGGGGTAGGAAGAAGTGTAGGACATTAGATAATCTTGATGGTCACTAATGTTTTATTCTCATTTGTTTAGCTTTTCTTTTCTTTTTCAAACTGCCTTTGCAGAATTATAAGTGGGAAAAATATGGCAGTGAGAAATCTGATTTAAACATCCCCCCAACCCCTTTTTTGTTGTCTCTTAATTAAACTGGGCTTTTGTGGCCAAGCTAACTTTGAGAGACATTTGGTTTATAGTTGAAATGACAATAGGTTTTCCCAAAACTCAACTGCCTTTGTAAAGCTAATGAAAGGACATCAGGCTAGCAGGAGGAGAGGAACCTGAAGATATGCAACACCACTGTTGTATATTGGTGGCCAATCACTATTGTAGATGGGCCTTTTGAGATATCTTTAAAGATTTTTTGCATGTATGACACCCAGGGCTTCACCTGGACCTACTGAGGAACTCCCCACCAACCAGTCTTGTGGCCTCACCTAGAAGTGACTCAGCTCGAGGACAGCTTCCACCACCTATGATTTTATCTCTAGCCTAAACAATCAGCAGCAAGTACCCATCACCTGGCCACCCCCAACCTTTCCCCCAAACTGCCTTTGAAAAACCCCTAACCTATGAGCTTCAGATAACTTTGATTTCAGTACTAACTTCATCTCCCTTGTGGCATGACTGGCCCTTTGTCTATTAAGTTCTTTCTTTACTGCAATGCTGTGGTCTTTCTTTGTGCAGTCAGCAGGAAGAACCCCTCAGTTGGTTACATTTTTTTTCTTTTTGTTCTGTGTTACCCTACAGCCATTGCTATGAGGCATGATATCTGCACACTCAATGCATAATCACACCAAATTTGCCTTTTAAAATTTCTTCTGGCCAACATGGTGAAACCCTGTCTCTACTAAAAATACAAAAATTGGCTGGCCATGGTGGCAGGCACTTGTAATCCCAGCTACTCAGGAGGCTGAGGCAGAAGAATCATTTGAACCTGGGAGCTGGAGATTGCAGTGAGCTGAGATCGCGCCATTACACTCCATCCTGTAAGACAGGGCAAGAATCTAGCTCAAAAAAAAAAAAAAAAAAAAAAA